>JAJOOO010003060.1:0-23430 GCA_029582685.1 Solanum piurae | reverse complement strand
AAATAAAAAAGAAAAAAAAAACTTACAAATGGCCTCATGTTCTTTGAAACAAACAAGAATAATCAACTTGCTGCCCTTTGCCTTTTTTTCATGGATTCAACATTTATTTTAATAATAAAGAAAGCATTTTTTTTAGAAAGCAAATAAAAAAAAGGGTATTTTTCAAGATTCAACCTTTTTTCAAAATTTGAGAAGAAAACGAAGAATTGTTAGAGAAAACAATAAGATGGGGAAATTGTAGGGAAAAAGAAACTGAGTCAATTTTTTCAATGATGCCTATAGTGGGGGATGTTGTGGAAGATATTGCGCGGTTTTCAACTACCAATATTTACACACAAAAATAATATGAGAATTAATAAATAAAATATATTTCATGTATACCTTATTTTATTTTGATATGTATTTTATGTCAAAGGAAAAAAGTCAATATATTTTTTAAAATCGACTAGTAAATAAATAAAAGGGAAAAAAGATAAATATACCCCCAAACTATCGTAAATGGTATGCAATACCCTCCGTCATACTTTTGGGACATTAGTGTCCTGCCGTCCAAAAACTAGAGCATATATGCCCTTCATTCTAACGGAAGACTAAACAACGACACGTGATGCAATCTTATCCGTAGATAAATGTCGGATCGGTGGATAAAATTATGACACGTGTATGTCCGTTAGTATAAAGGGTATATATACTCTAGTTTTTGGACGGCAGGGGTACCAATGTCCCAAAAATATAACGAAGGATATTTACATACCATTTACGATAGTTCGAAATATATTTTTCCATAAATAAAAAGAAGGAATGAATGGGATTTAAATTGGTTGGGAAAAAAAAGATTTTAGTTGTGATGTGTAAATGTGGACGCTTGTTCAAACGCCTCCTCTTCCATCTCCTCCATGTGGTGTGCAAAATCCTTATTCATCCTATCGTCCCCGTCGCATCTCAATCGCATTTGGCCATTCTACTGGTAGTAGTAATAGTGTTAGTAAGAGCATCAACTTCTGTAATTACAATGATTCTATTCAATCATTTTGCAAAAAAGGACAGCTCAAAGAAGCCCTTCAACTCCTCTCTCAAGAACCCAATCCCACTCAACATACCTACGAGCTGCTCATCCTCTCCTGCTCTGAAAAACACTCATTCTATGATGCTTTAACTGTTCACCGTAAACTTATTGATGATGGGTTCGAACAAGATTCATTTTTGGCTACTAAACTCATTAATATGTTCTCTAATTTCGACTCTATTGACCATGCACGCCAAGTGTTTGATAAAATTAACAACCGAACCATATTCCTTTGGAATGCCTTTTTCAGGGCATTGACATTAGCTGGAAATGGTGTGGAGGTTTTGGACTTGTATAGACATATGAATGCCATTGGAATAATCCCATCTGATAGGTTCACTTATACATATGTCCTCAAGGCTTGTGTTGTTGCCTCTCTACCAAACCATAAGGAAATTCACGCCCACATATTCAGACATGGTTATCACACTCATATACATATTATGACTACCTTAATTGATGTATATGCTAAGTTTGGTTCCGTACAGAATGCAGCTTGTGTCTTCTATCAAATGCCACAGAAAAATATGGTTTCATGGAGCGCGATGATTGGCTGTTATGCAAAGAACGGAAAACCTCTTGAAGCATTCGATGTTTTTCGTGATATGATGACCCATGTTTTGTTACCAAACTCAGTGACAATGGTTAGTGTTGTTCAAGCTTGTGCAGCACTGGGTGCACTAGAGCAAGGGAAGCTATTACATGGGTATATACTAAGAAAAGGGCTTGACTCTATTTTGCCTGTTCTCAGTGCCCTTGTGACAATGTATGCAAGATGTGGGGCTGTAGAATTGGGACGAAGAGTGTTTGATCAGATGGGCAAGCGGGATGTTGTTGCATGGAATTCCATGATTTCAAGCTATGGAATACATGGTTTTGGGGCCAAAGCAATTGAAACTTTTAGAGAAATGATTCGACATGGAGTGTCACCAAGTCCAATATCATTTGTTAGTGTATTGGGAGCTTGTAGTCATGCAGGGCTTGTTGAGGAGGGGAAACAATTATTTGATTCAATGTGGAAAGAACATAAAATCTACCCTAGTGTGGAACACTACGCTTGTATGGTTGATCTTCTTGGAAGAGCCAATCAGTTGGATGAAGCAGCTATAATCATTCAAGATATGCGGATAGAACCAGGACCCAAAGTTTGGGGTTCTCTTCTTGGATCATGTAGGATTCATTGTAATGTTGAACTTGCAGAGAGGGCAAGTAGAAGGTTATTCGAGCTTGAACCCACAAATGCTGGGAACTATGTACTTTTGGCTGATATTTATGCAGAAGCTAAGATGTGGGATGAGGTTAAACAAGTAAGGAAGCTTTTGGAGGCCAAGGGATTGCGGAAAGTGTCTGGTTGCAGCATGATTGAAGTAAAGAGGAAAATCTACTCTCTCCAGTCAGTTGATGAAATTAACATCCAAATTGAGCAAATTCATGCGTTTTTGCTAAAACTATCAATGGAGATGAAACAGAATGGGTATGTCCCAGATACCAGAATTGTGCTGTATGATCTTGAAGAAGAGGAGAAAGAACGTATTTTGTTGGGTCACAGTGAGAAATTAGCAGTTGCTTTTGGCTTGATTAGTAGCAGCAAAGGAGATCCTATAAGGATTAGTAAGAACTTGAGGTTATGTGAGGACTGCCACTCATTCACCAAGCTCGTTTCAAAATATACAAACAGAGAAATTCTAGTCAGAGACATCAATCGATTTCATCATTTCACCAATGGGGTTTGTTCATGTGGAGATTATTGGTAGACTTATATTTGTTCTCTTTCCTCTAACAAAGCCACCTTGCATAAACTCTATTCCGTTTTATGTATTATCCGTTAAGTTTTCATTTTGTGAACACTCTTATCGTTTGGTTTGAATACAAGTTATGTTGGGAAATGTAGCATCCTCGCAAGTTAGTTTTGAAGCTTCACTAGATGTACACCCTCCATGGACCTGATTCTGATGCAACAGTTACAGGTAACTTTAGACATCCTTTCAACTGATGCAGACTCAGACAAACAGAGGCACCAGCAGGATATACTTCTAATTGTGCAAGTTCTCTAAACAACTATGTTTGATCAGTAGAAATACTCTAAAAAACGTTCAATTGACTACCCTTTGGTCTATGTAGCTCCGCGACTAGCCTAAATGATTGAAGACAGGGGAATGTTGGAACAGAACTTGTCTTTAAATTTTTAGTGTTTGTACTGTCAGTTGATGATTAATTGTGTTTTGATCTTACGAGCAGATAGTCGCGATCAAACAACTTAATCTCGAAGGCCTTCAAGTGAACCAAGAATTTGTTGTGGAGGTACTTATGTTGATTTTAATGCATCATAACAATCTTGTGATACTGCACTCATGGAGAACAGAGGTTGTTGGTTTACGAGTTCATATAACGTGATAGTTTTCTATCATAGTGATTAGTTTCTCTTAAAGAGCAATTCGTTCAGAACTCAGTTGACTTCTACTGTTCTTTATATTACACATCCTCCAATTTTTGTCCTCTAAGAAGTCTTATATTCAATTGATTTGTTGCAAAAATAGCCAAAAAGGAATGACTATTTCACTAGAAGCATTGGCTATGAGTGGAGGTGATTATATTAACTGCAAACCACCTCTAAATGCAATACAACTGCCACTAAATTTAGCATTTTGATTCAACAAGATTCTTGGCTGAAGGGGAAGAACCTTACTAGAATTTTTAACAATGTTAAAAAAAAAGTCACCAAAATAGTAAAAAGAAATTGTAATGGTGCATTGCAATTGAAATCATTTTTTTTTGTTTATATGAAGAAACCGGTAGAAAGGGACAAAAGAGAAGATCAATTTTCAATCATTTTTGCCGTAATTCTTAACAGAGTTCATAAAAAGTCATCAAAATAGCAAAAAGAAATTGCAATAGTTACATGAATCACTATGACTTGCAATAAAGATTAAGCTTCATGAAATAAGAGGAGTAAAATTTTGAGGAATGAAACATACTTCATAAGAAGCCTAATTAATGTATTTGACACCCCTATAGAGGAAAAAAACCTATAAATAATAGTGGTAAAAATAGAAGTTTTGCTTACTAAAGAACCAAATGTAATGAATTCAACCATTCCAACAGCTTTTTGAGTTGTGGCCTGAGAGGTGCAAGAGTAGTAATGTCGCATTGCAATTGAAATCAATTTTCTTTGTTTATTCTTTCTTCGTTTGGTGCCTTGGAATTAAGCGTTGGATTTTTAAAGGTGTGAATAAAAAATAAAGAGTTGTGACTTTTGTGAAAAAGTTGTGATTTTTTATGAAAAGTTGTGACTTTAATGAAAAGTTGTAACTTTTATGAAGAGTTCTGACTTTTCTAAAGAATTGTGACTTTTCTGTAAGGTTGTGACTTTTAAGAAGGGTTAATTAAGAATCCTAATCTGTGAGGGCGCCACATAGGTGGGTCGACTGTTGTAAACAGGCGGCAACGTTTATGAAGAGCGGCAAGAATGGTAAAACAATGAACGGGAGAAACAACTGTTGAAGGCTGAAGCAGCGTTCCTATTGCAGAGGAGAAGGGTGTATATATATATATATATGATAGTGTAGTTTTTTCGCCTGACCGACTCTATCCCTGCTCCCTACCCCACAAAGGTATGGACATAATTTGTATACGTTCTATCATTTTCGAACTCTGATTCACTTATGAGATTAAATTAGATATATTGTCGTTGTTGTTATATATTCTTTTGTTTGCAATTTTTGAGTCATTGGGTATGTAATATAATGACGTTAAAATTAATTACGTATGCAGTATAACGTGAATATTTTTTTTAGTATTAATGCATTCATATTTGATTTTACCTCGTGAGTTTAAAAAAAAAATCATAAATAACTGCCTTTGACTAAATATTCGTTGGAACAAGTATCGATAGAAGAAAATAAATTCAGTCAACATAAAAGTATAAGACAAGTATTTCGATAATCAATTAATTGAACTTTAACTAATACTTTAAGATATTTTTAATGTAATATTTAGTCCTATTTAAAATTTGACAATTAATTAATTAGTAAAATGTATGAAACAATATTGGAAAAAAAAATTAAATTTAAAAGATATTGTATATGCCACTTTGCCAACTTGTATATTTGCTATTTAGATTGATCATCATCAATTGCAACTAGTATATTTTCATCACATGAATAGTAACCTTTTTGGTTTTGAACATTCAAAAAAAAAATGTCAAAAAGATAATTTCTAAGAGTCAATTCAACATTCTTAGTATAGTATTTCAATTACTCGTTCTATCTCAGTTCATGTGACACTTTTTTTTAAGTTAGCCCTCAAAAAAATCTCTATTTTCTTAATGAGATGATAACTATACAAATATATAACGTTTATTTTAGTCACAATTTAATTTCAAAAATCTTCATTTCTTAGTTTTAATTTTTTTATCACATTATCAAGGACATGACTCTTGATAGGAAGGGATAGAGTGTTGTCTTGCCTTGAAAAGGTTTAGGCTTGTTAGTGTCTGTCGTAGTTCTAGTCGTATGATTATAGTTCTGGTCATATATATGTTGCTTACAGTATTTCGATTATCACACTATTTTGCTGCTGTTATTGTTCTTTCTCGTAGACTTTATACTATTTTTCTTATTATATAAGTTATATTTGCTATACTTTTTTTCATTGTTTTCCCTATCTTTTACTTGGGTTTGATGCACTTGAGTCGAGGGTCTTCCGGATAGTGATAAGGTCTGTGTACACTATACTCCTCAGACCCCCAACTAGTGAGATTTCATTGTATGTTATTGTTGTTGTACACTTGTAGACGATATTTTAGTAACCAAACAACTTGTTTTTAAAGATTACACAATGTATATTATTTTTAATACAATAAATCAAACATTTACTAAAAATAATACAAAAACTAAGTAAATAATCTCAATATAATTAATTTCATCCTAACTTATCCAAAGGAACTGCTCACTCCTCTCTATTTGGCTTCCTCTAATGATCAACAAATCTATTTTTTTTGTAAATGATTAAAATATTTTAACTGTAAACCGCCGCTAAATATGATACAACCGTCACTAATTTGCTTAACCATGTACATATTTAGTCGGACGATAAAAAATAATTACATTCACTAATCAAATATATATATATGTATATATATATAGATTGAGCTCGACTATTCTGAATTCGCGTTGCGTAAGACTCGATCTATTTAGAGGAAAGAGTTATTTATCAAGAATTTTTTTTATAATCAAACCTCGATTCTAACCAGATCTCTAATTAAGAAACGATCAACTTTATTCTCTACGCCAATTTTCACTAGTCTTACACATGCATGTATATAGTTGAATATGCTTGAGAAACTTCCTAATATGCTAAGAAGTTTCTTAACATGCAGTAATAATAATAATAATAATAATAATGTATGAAACAATATGCCACTGCAACTTGGATATTTGCTATGAGATTGATGATCAATTTGCAACTAGGATATTTCTTATCACATGAATTATATTACTACTTTTTTTGGCTTTGAAATATTCAAAAAAAAAGTCCAAAGGATATTTCAAGAGTCAATTCAACATTGTAAGTATACTTCTCAATTATTATCTCTATCTTAGTTTATGTGACACTTTGGTTTTTTAGTTGTCAGTTCTAAATAAGGATGTACGCCTGCCTATATTTAGTATAATTCAAACTTAAACTTCCTATTTTTTTTCGTAACAAGATGATTTAAAATCACACGAATAAATATAACTTGTTTTAGATCACAATTAAATTAAATTTCAAAAAAAAAAATCATTCTCAAACTTCGTGTCCAGTCATCCATCATCAATAATATGACTATATATATGTCATGTCTAAATGAAATTGCATAAAACAACTCAACAAGAGTCTCTCTCCCTCTCCAAACCTAACGTGACAGCTTTTCATTATAGTGATTAGTTCGTTAAAAATTCAGTCGACTTCAACTGTTTTTTACACATCCTCTTTTTTTTTCCTCCAAGAAGTTTTATATTCAATTATTTTGTTGCAAAAATAGCCAAAAAAAGAATGACTATTTCACTAGAAGCATTGGCTATGAGTGGAGGTGATTATATTAAAGATGGAATTAGCATAGAAGAATTTGAAAAATATGAAGAACAAGTGCCTCCTCATTTGTTAATTGATGAAGATGATGAAATTTTCTTCTCAAAAAAGACAAATATGCCCCAAAATTTTATTATGAATATTTTTTTTGTTATCAAGAGATTCATAGATGTGAGAATGATGAAGAGGGGCAAAAGAGACTTTTAATTGAAAATAATTTTATTCTTTTGTGAATTCTTGAAAAAGAAGGATATAGATTTTTTTTTTAGATTAATAGGAATATTCATTGTATAATATTGTTGTAAATATTAAGGGTTGTTTTAAGTTGAACCAACTGAATCGAGCCATATAATTTGTACGAGGAAATTTGTAATTACTATTTTTTAAAATGTGTATAAAATAAACCGCGTTAATGCAATTGTCCACAATTATCATATAATAGTGAATTGAGCCATATAATTATCATATCGTTTGTTTGGTTGTTCTTAATTAAAATTGCAGGCATTATATAAATGCATAATCATATTGTACCATAAATATATTATTATTAATTTAATAAAATGATCAAAAGAATAGTGAACCATATCGTATAATTTGTTACGTGTAATATTAACTGCGAACCACCTCTAAATGCAATACAACTGCAACTAAATTTAGCATTTTGATTCAAACATGGTTCTTGGCTGAGGAGGAAGAACCATACTATACTATAAGTCGTTGAATAAGTGAGATAAAAATAATAATTTTGAGATTAAATATAAAATTATTCTTTCCGTATTTGATTATGAGTATCAATTAATTAATTCTAAAATTATTTTATATATATATATTTATGAACTTGTGAAGTAATACTAAATATATTATTGTTGATTGTTATTATTTTCTTTTAACCTCTGGATAATCCACAACGGTTACAACCTCTGCCCTTCGATTGAGTGAGCACTTTGTGCATATTGAGTAAACCTCTCATTGCATAATAGCTTGCAAATCACACTGAAAATATAAATCACACTTGACACTAGGCAAGTTTTATGCGATAGATTTGACGACTCAGAAGACATTGAAGAGAATCGATACCATTCATACTATAGAATAAAAAGATGGAATAACTTAATTTGGTGAAATATCTTTTATCTATCTTATTCCACCGATCAAATCACCCTTTTTGACTTAAAGCCTTGGTTCTTATTTGAGACATTCTCACACGTGCAATTTTCAATTCAATAGTAATCCAATTACACGTTTTTAACTTTCAATAGTCATTACTCATAACGTAGTTGAATATTCTTAAGATTTACCAAAACTTCCATATTTGAATTTGCAGAACATGCATGTGTATATGTCTATGTTCATCGTACATATATTATAACCTATGATTCTCGTGAATATTCCTTTGTCAATCTCAAGTACAACTCTATAATATTTCCTTTTTTGGTAGGGGATACGTTATTTAAATATCATCATAAGTTACGACGATATTAGTTTGTTCATTTAAACTTTTATGAGTTCTTTTAAGATTCTTTCATTATTCATTTGATTTACTGAATTCGAAATTATTACAACGAACTATAATAATATATCTAATGTCATTCCACAAATGAGATTTAGAAAGAGTAGGATCTACACATGATTTTTCCAAAATAGGGAAAATATTTTTTTAGAATTGTCATTCAACTTCGTCACCCCAATCACCTAATCCACCCAAACACCCCCGACCCGTAGCTTCTCAACCCTACCACCTCATAATGCGACCCACCCCACCCCGATTGACTCGGGACTCTGCTTAAGATTGCTCAATCCGAGACCCACCCCAAATCGGGAGCCGACCTGAGACTCGATCCAGTTCGATCCTAACCCGAGATTTGATATACCCGGTCCAAGCCTAATTGGAAAAGGGCATCTTTGGTATTGTAGTGTCAAGTAAAATTACACTATTTTTGAAATAATGGACAAGTAAAAGTGAACGGACAGAATATATATTAATGCAATTTTGGAGTCATTGAGTATGCAATGAATTAAAATCCATTGCGTATGCATTAGAATGTGAATGCTCTTTACAATTAATTAATACAATCATATTTTGTTTTAAGCCTCGTGAGTTTCAAAATACTACTCCCTCCGTTCCATTTTATATGTCATCCATTTCTATAAATAGCTGGACCACAATATTTGTTACGGAGTATTTTATAAAATTTATGCATAAACAATATTTTGCCTATTATACCCTTGATAGAGTAGTTAATTAATCTTGAAAATGTATTCATCTTTTATTATAAAATTAATTTAAGAAAACATTAAATAAGGGTAGAAAGGTAAAGTACATAATTTCTTAATGCAAGTGCAAAGTAAAAAAGTGACATATAAAATGAGACGGAGGGAGTACTTGACTAGAAAATATTCGTTGAACTCGTGATTCATGAATATCAATAAAAGAAAAAAAAGCATACGGAAAATAAATTCAGTCAACGTAAAAGTACCTCTTGTACTTAAAAATATATCGAAAAATAGTCTCAATCTATGCGCATTATCTTTTTCAGACTTAACTTGTGAAATTACACTAAATATATTGTTACATTACACTTAAAATGTACATCCAGATTCAATAATTACACATTTCATTTCATGTTATGTGGCTCTTATCGACTTGATATTCCTCTTTGGAATTGAACACTTGATTCAAATTCAAACTTTTTAAATTTTTTCACAAGTATATTTACTAATACCATTTTTGCCTTGAAACTTCCTCTTAAATGTCAAAAAAAGTTAATTTAAGAGTCAATTCAATATTCTTAAGTACGTAGTATATATCAATTTAAACTTCAACTTAATTCCTTTTATCACCGCTATATATATGTCATGTCTGAATGAAATTGAATAAAACAGCTCAACAAAAGTCTCATCTCTCTCTAAACCTATAGATCAAGCCTTTTTTTTTTTTTATCAAGAAGTTATTAATTCAGAACTCAATTAACTGTTTTTATAATATAAAGGAGGTGGAGTGTCCTCAGTGCAACAATATAATTAACGAAGTTGGAGCAGTGACTTAATTAGCTAAATCAGAGTAACTGATAATTAGTGTTAGCTAGGGGTGTACAAAATCGAATAAAAAGTCGATCAAACCGTAAATCGAGAAAAAAAATCCGACTAGTGGTTGGTTTGACTTGGTTTGGTATTGGAAAAAAAACCCCCGACTATATTTGGGTTGGTTTGATTAACTAAAAAAAAACAACCCGAGACCAAACCAACCCCACATTATATATAATTTTAAAATTTTATTTTATACATAAAAATATTTACTTTGATATAATTTTTAAATATTTCTTATACTTTTTCATCGATTTTATCTTTTAATATATTATTTCAAGTTTGAAACTTAGAATTCTGAATGGTTCAACAAAGATTATAGTTCACAGATGTTGGAAACTATAATAAAGCTTAAACCAAAATCAAATTAATACTAATGCAAAAAGAAAATCAATTCAACACTAAGAATGACAATAATATTGAATATTTTTTCTTTGGTTTTACATTGGCTTCGACAATTCAAATATATAATCTAATTTTAATTTCCTTTAATATTTAGTCAGGTAACTAATACTTATTAAACTTATTTTAGCATGATTTAGTACTTTTAAATTATGATCATTTTCATTATGACTTGTTAATTTGCAATATTTATTTTACACGATTTCATTATTATTATTTTTTTGTTGGATATTTTAGTGTCATTACTTATACTTATCATATTTTGAGTTATTTTCTTAAGAAACACCTTAGATAGTTGTATTTTGGTAGGACTAAAGAAATATTTGAAGTACAAGTAAATTATATGTTTGTATGAATACTTACCGGAAAAACCCAAAAAAACCCGAAAAACCCGAGGTTAAAAAACCCAAGTTTTATTGGTTTGGTTTGGTTGATAGATTTAAAAATCCGACACAAATAGTTTGATTTGATATTTGAAAAACCCGAACCAACCCGGTCATGTACACCCCTACCTGTAGTATTGAGTCTGATCTTAAATCCTAATTTTCAATAGAAATCTAAAGACTCAAATCCTGGTTCGATTCTCAATTTGGAACCTGAGATCCAACCTCGAGTATTGAACGTGTAAAATAAGACTAGGGTTGATATTCATTTTTGAACTTCTAAACTAATAATAGACCTATTACCCGATTTCACTATTATTATTAAATTGGCATGCCATATTTTTATAATATATAAGAATTAATGAAATTACATAATTACTACTATCACTTTATATATCCTTTTTAAATAATTATATTTCAAATTTTATAATTATTAAATTAATCATAATCCGATACATTATATCAATATTTATGCTAAATCATTGATAATTAAAAGGAAGAAAAGAAAAAACCCAAAAATTGGGGCTAACCCCAAAAATTTAGTCCAAAAAGGCCCACTAAAAATGACATTGCCCGACTATGTTTCTATTAAGTTAGGATTTGGAACTCTTGTTCTCATTCTCCCCTTTCCTCTTCCAGCGAAAACTCTTCGATTTCGTTCTGAAAAGATTCGATGGTCTCATTTGAATTTGTCAATATTTTTGAAATCCCTTTCTCTAAGAGAGAATCATCAACATTGAGTTTTTATTTTATTTTAAAATTTCAAACAGTTCATGTGGAACTCTAACATAATATTAGATGCTACATCTATAAATATAGTTAGTCCATTTTTGTCCCATCCCAGAGCTCAAGTTAGAGTGTAGATATGTGAAGAAGATGTTCCAGATGTCACATACTTAGACTTTCACTAGTGCTTCATGTGGCACTTGACAACTTACTCACAAATCTTTCACGATCTTGTAAGCTCAAGTGAGCCCTTTGAAACTTAGATCGCTAAGAGAATGAAGAAAGACAAAGAGAATTTTTTTTAAAGAAGACTTTGTATTGCTTGGAAGATTGTTTTACTTGGTTGGATGCCTTTGCAAATGAGAGACCCTCTATTTATACTACTTCCTAGGGGCCAAAGTGTAAATAAAAATTACTACACATTTCCCTAGATATTTACAATTTAGTTCCTATTCTAAAATTCTCCACAAGTCTAGAGAATTCTAAAGTCTTCCAAGAAAATATCTAGGATGTTCTAGAGTCTTCCACAAACCTCTCCAAGACTCTAGCTCCTTGCCCCTTAGGCTAGATCATTTATGCTTCAAATTTATGCCTAAGTGGGATGACCAAGTGGCGGGTCATGGCACTCTCCCCCATATGATGGTGTGATGACCACGGTGCATTGTCGTTGTATGAACTCCCAGATTTGGTCTTTGAATTTCCACAAGTCCTCGTACCGCTCCCATGTGGCTTTCTCCAGAGATTGTCCCTTCCAATGGATGAGGAACATGACACTGACTTTTTGACCTCGCTTTCTCTTCGCTTGATAGTCGATAATAGACCCGATTTCTCGATCGTATAGAGCAATGACAGTTATCGAAGCCCGATTTGACTGACTTTGGCTAGGGTATTCCTTGTCTTCATGGTAGGGCTTGAGAACGCTAGCATGGAAGACCGGATGAATCTTGAAGTGTAGAGGTAGTTCCACCTTGTAAGAGATATTGCACACTTTGATAACGATCCTGAACATGCCCTCGTACTTGAACACTAAGTTTTAATGCCTGCCCTTTAGTGCCTTGAATTGTCTTGGATTGAACTTTACCAAGACCATATCTCCGACTTTATAGTCTGTGGGTTGATGCTTGCGGTTGGAGAACTTCTTCATCTTCTTAGATGTCTTGTCCAAGTAGGACTTGGTAGTGTCAAGCTGTTATTCCTATCCCTTGGCAAGATGGTAAGCTCCCAAACTCTTCCCTTGAAAAGCAATCGGTAGCGTATGCGGGGTTAGGGCTATTGGTCGGTCGCCAACTCACTCCGTTGCAAGTTATACAAAAAATTGTGTCATGTCTAGGAGTCTCGCCCAATCCCCATGATGTGCACTCACTTAGTGCCTTAAGTAGCACTCCAATAAGGCATTGACGCGTTCCGTCTGTTTGCAGGTGGAAACTAGTAGAGAAGTGCAGCTCCGTGCCAAGTATCTCAAATAAATCTCTCCAAACGTTTCCAGTGAAGCGAGGGTCTTGATCACTGATTATATGCCTTGGCAATCCCCAATACTTCACTACATTCTTGAAATATAACTTGACATCCTCCTTTGCGGTGCAACCGGCTGTGGTGGGTAGGTAGCAAATTTCAAAAATCTGTCCACCATGACCATGATTGTTCCATACCCATCGGACTTAGGTAAAAGATTAATGAAGTCCATCATTACACTCTCCTATGAGTGTTCCGCTACAGATAGTGGTTCTAATAGTCCTCCCAGCTGCCTTTGTTCCACCATGTCTTGTTGGCACACAAGACAAGTTTGCACATAACATTTGAGATCGTCCCAAATACATGGCCAATAATAGATTGCCTCGATCAATGCCCTTGTGCTTTACTCCCTCAGATGCCCAGCCTATGGTGTATCGTGGCACTCATTAATGATTTGCCACCTAATAGACCCAAACATGGGCACATAGACCTTTTGACCAACAATAAGTAGTAGGTCATCTTCCACCCAAAAACGTCTTATCTTGTTGTCACGATCCAAATTTACAAGTCGTGATGGCACCTATGTTCCCAACCGATAGATAAGCCAACCCAATAATTTTACCAATTTAATTAAAAAATGAGGTAAAAAGGTAAACAACGAGTAAAATGTCTCTAACACCAAGTCCTTCATAAATACGAAATGTAGAAAGCTAGAATACCACCCAAGAATTGGTGTCATAAGTAGAAGAGCTTCTAAAATACGGTGCAAGTATGAAACTAAATGACAAGTCTAAACATAAGAGATATCCTGTGTGAAAACAAAAGAAACAGAATAGACCATAAAATAGAGGGCGGTGTGGGCTACGGAACAGCCAAGCAACTCATCACAACTCCAAGATACTCCAAGTTCGGACTCAAAAAGGTCCACGAGAGGTGCTCGTATTAGGAATAAAATCTGCACCACAAAAGAGTGCAACAAGTGTAGTAAGAGTACGAAACCACGTGTACCCAGTATATCTCAAAGACCGACAACGAAGAAGTAGTGACAGGAGTTGATATAAGAAAATCAGTTCTTTACTTATACAAGTCTATATTATACTTACCAGTCAAGTTTCATCAAATAGAGGAAACCAAATATCAAGTATTTTTTAACCACCAATAAAACACATAATCATCAAGAATGAAGAATGTCATGAGATGCAATGCAATATGACACCATGAAATGATATGCCTCAGATGCCAAGAACTCTCTCAACCGTATATACATGATAATATCGGAAATACATCGAGAGTTCATGACCCATGGGGGACTCGTGAGGTTCATATACCGACACAGACGATCTTCACGTGTGTGTGCGAATGATCTCAACGCACTATCATAAAATCAAACAATTTCCACACGGACGATCTCCACGTGCCTAAATTATAATCTTAATATCTCACCATCCCCAACACAGACGATCTCCGCGTGCCCAACTTATACTCAATCTCATGTCAATGCATGTGCATAATATGATTTCAATAAAAGGGGGTGATGATGCATATCAATCAATCAAACATCAGCATAATATATAACCACATCAACTATCACAAATATACGGGTTCAATAAAGAAACACGATCACACAACAGAATTCAAGTTCATTATACATCAGCTAATGTCCATATGCTTTGGCATTCTCGGATTACAATCTGCATTCTATAGTGATAAACTTTTCCTTTATTATACAAGTACTCATACTAATGCGTGTTACACCATTGGTACGAGACCCCAATCTTTCGCCCTTATCCATTATCTATTTCATTTTTAATCTTTAATTAGAAAACGGCCCTCAACGAAGTTTAAAAGTCTTAACATACATTGAATGCCGAACACGTGCTATGAATCCTCAAGATTTTTCCTTCCCTTTTCGCAAAGGTTCATAACGTTCCCAATCTACTAATTATGCAATATTTGTAAGTAAGCGAGTTCATAGACACTAATATTACTACACGTCTAACCTAGACCAAAAACTCATCAAAATACTATAATCAAGCTCCTAATTTTGGTGCCAACTAATATGCCACGTCTTATATTTTCTAAAACTCAAGCCTAGGGTTAAGTCTTAATTCCTCCGAACAATATATTCTAATGCTATCCATATAATACAATACACCTAATGTTTAATTACATATACCAATATATCAAAACTATTATCTTAATTTGATAAATTAATAAATTAAGAACCAATTCTACCAGTTAACGGAACCAGGGAATGCACTGCAAACATAATTGGCTTGCTAATCTATTAATGTGATGTAGAAGTTCTATAATGGACCTATAACTACAAACCATTGGCATGATTGCCCAATAGTGGCTTTAAATCTTGTCCCCTAAAAATTAAAGAAAAGCGAACAGTAAATGTTATTCAACTCAAATATTGACATTCTAATACAAATTGCTTTCCTCCATTCAATATTATAATAATATATACATATAGCAATCATAGGACTGGTCGACTTCGTTGTCGCCGCAAACAAAACCTTGTTCGCTGTTTTCTTTTTCTATTTTTTTCTAAACAATCAAGTGATATTTCTATTAACTTAATTTAATTATATGAGCTAAGTGGTAAAGGATAATAAATAATTTATGGATTTGTCCCATTAACTATTCAGCTATATTGATTATTTAATAAGTATTCATCAACTAATTACTCGTAGTTACCGAATAGTTCAAAATTTTGATTTAAAATTCTATGGGAAGATTCAAAATAGTCCTAGTGCTCAAAAAGACCTAGCGGGTCGTTACATCATCTACCACTTAAACAAACGTTTGTCCTCGAACGGTAAAAGAATAGTTTGCACCTGAACGCTCAAAAATTTGAGGATATCTACTCCTCATGTCTGACTCGGTCTCCCATGTGGCCTCCTCCACTAGACGATGCTTCCATTGAACCTTTACTGAAACAATCTCTTTCGGCCTCAACTTTTGAATTTGCCTATCCAAAATGGTTACCGAATCCTCCTCAAAAGTCAAATTCTAATCAAGTAGCACCGAATCCCATTGAATCACATGAGTACCACCTTGATGATACTTTTTCAACATCAAAATATGAAATACAGGATGAACACCCGACAAACCAGGTGGCAAAGCCAACTCATACGCCACCTCACCAATACGCTCAACAATCTCGAAAGGACCAATATACCTTAGGCTCAACTTGCCCTTCTTTCCAAATCTCATCACATCCTTCATGGGTGAAACCTTCAATAGAACCCGCTCTCCAATCATGAACTCCAAATCACGAACCTTCCGACCGGCATAACTCTTTTGCCTACTCTGAGCGTTGAGAAGTCTATCTTGGATCAACTTGACCTTGTCCAAGGACTCCCTCAACAAATATGTACCCCACGGTCTAACCTCAAATGCATCAAACCAACCAATTGGAGAACGACATCTCCTACCATACAAAGCCTCAAATGGTGCCATCTCAATGCTCGGATGGTAACTATTATTGTAAGCAAACTACACTAATGGCAAAAAATGACCCCAATGACCACCAAAGTCGATCACACACGCCCGCAACATGTCCTTGAGAACTTGAATAGTCCGTTTAGACTGACCGTCCGTTTGAGGGTGAAATGTTGTACTAAAATCTACTCGAGTGCCCAACTTTCCTTCAGCATAGACCGCCAACAATGAGATGTAAATTGTGTGCCACGATCTGAAATAATAGAAATGGCAACCCCATGCAAAAGAACTATCTCTCGAATATAGATCTTGGGTATTTTCTCTGAATTATAAGTAGTTTGAACTGGTACGAAGTGTGCAGACTTAGTCAATCGATCCACAATGACACATATAACATCAAACTTCCCCAAGGTACGTGGAAACCCTACCACAAAGTCCATAGCAATACTCTCCCACTTCCACTCAGGTATGGACATCCTCTGAGTTACACCTCCAGGCTTTTGGTGTTCATACTTTACTTGCTAATAATTCAAACACCGAGATACAAAATATATTATGTCCCTCTTTATACGACACTACCAATAATGTTTCTTCAAGTTGCGATACATTTTAGTAGCCCCCGGATGAATGGAGTACCTCGAACTATGTGCCTCATCCATGATCAGTCTAGTCAAATCACATGTCCGAGGAACACAAATATGACCTTTTATCCTCAAAACTCCCTCACTATAAATAATTGCATCCTTGGCTTCTCCTTTTGACACCTTGTCTTGAATCTTACATAAATCACCATCATCAAACTGTTGAGTCCGAATTTGCTCCAACAAGGATGACCTAGCCTACACATAAGCCAAAACCTTACCAGATTCTGAAATATCAAGCCTCACAAAGCTATTGGCCAAGGACTGGACATCGATGCTCGCCAACCTGTAACAAGGCTAGACTACCCATACTTACCGTCTTTCGACTCAAGGCATCCGCCACCACATTTTCCTTGTCCAGATGATAAAGAATAGTCATGTCGTAGTCTTTAAGCAACTCCAACCATCTCCAATGCCTCAAATTGAGATCCTTATGATTGAATATATACTGGAGACTATGATGATTTGTGAACACCTTATAATGTACCTCATAAATGCAATGCCTCCAAATCTTCTATGCAAACACTACAGCCGCCAACTCCAAGTCATGAGTAGGGTAGTTCTTCTCGTGAATCTTTAACTGCCTCGAAGCGTAAGCTATAACCTTCCATTTCTGCATCGATACACAACCAAGACCAATCTAAGAAGCATCACAATATATAATAAAACCCTCTTCCTCCACAGGTAGAGTTAAAATTAGAGTAGTAGTCAATAAAGTCTTGAGCTTTTGAAAACTCATCTCACACTTATCAGACCACTGAAAAGTCACTTCCTTCTAGGTCAATCTAGTTAATGGGGATGCAATGGACAAGAACCCCTCTACAAATCATCGATAATAACCTGCAAGGCCTAAGAAACTCCGAATCTCAGTAACTGAAGTAGGTCTGACCCAATCTCGAACTGCCTCAATCTTCTTAGGATCCACCATAATACCTTCCTTGGATACTACATGTCCCAAGAATGATATCAAACTAAGCCAAAACTCACACTTTGAAAACTTTACATAGAGTTTCTTTTCCTTTAGAATCCCAAGCACAATCCTCAAATGATGCTCGTGTTCCTCATTACTACGGGAGTATATTAATATATCATCTATGAAGACAATAACAAAGGAATCCAAGTACGTTTTGAACACTCCGTTCATTAAGTCCATAAAAGCTGTTAGGGCATTTGTCAATCCAAAAGACATTACCAGAAACTCATAATGGCCATAACGTGTTTGAAAAGTTGTCTTAGGGATATACTCCGCCCTAACCTTCAACTGATGATAACCAGATCTCAAGTCAATCTTGGAGAAAACTGAAAGTGCTGCAGCTAATAAAATAAATCATCAATACGAGGTATCGGGTACTTATTTCTAATGGTAATCTTTTTCAACTGTCGATAGTCAATACACATACGCATGGATCCATCTTTCTTTTTCACAAATAACACTAGAGCACCCCAAGGATATACACTCGGTCTTATAAACCTATTGCTCAATAAATCCTGCAACTGTTCCTTCAACTCTTTCAATTTAGTCGGTGCCATACGATAAGGAGGAATGGAAATAGGTTGAGTGTCTGGTTCTACGTCAATACAAAAATCAATATCACAGTTAGGTGGAATACCTGGTAAATCTATCGGAAATACCTCCACACTCACCACCGGAATAGACTCCAGCATAGGAGTCTCAACACTAGTATCTTGAATGTGCGACAAGTAAGACAAACATCCTCTCTCTACCAAGTGACGATCTTTAAGAAATGATATCACCCCTTTAGGAGGGTGACTAAGAGAACCTCTCCATTCTACTATAGGAATTCCAGGCATAGCTAATGTAACTGTCTTAGTGTGACAATTTAAAATTGCCCGACAAGGAGATAACTAATCCATACAAGGAATCACATCAAATTCTACCATATCTAAGACTTTAAAATCTGCGTGAGTGTCGTATCCCATCAAGGTAACTATACATAGTCAATACACCTGATATACTACTACAGAATCCCCAACAGGTGTAGAAACATATATCGGTAAATCAAGAGACTCACATAATATATCCAGAATCGAAGCAAAATATATAGACACATAAGAATAAGTAGAGCCTGGATAAAATAATACAGTAGCTGGTCGATGAAAAACTGGAATAATACATGTGATAACAACATCTGAAGTCTCAGCCTCTGGCCTACCTGGAAAAGCATAACAATGACAACGACCGCCCTTAAATTGTGAACCTACGCGACTACCACCTTGACTAGAAGGAGAAGCACCTGCACTTGAAAGAGAACCACCTCTGCCCCTAGTTGGAGGTTGTGCTGCCCTGAAAGTCGAAGCCCGAGAACCCTGATGTGAGCCACCACATCTGGTCCTAGGGCAATCTCTCACAAAGTGTCCAATATCACCACACTCAAAATAACCCCTACGAGACGTAGGTGGATGCGAGGAAAATGAATGACCAGAATGCCCTCCATGGCCTACAGGTCTGGAAGATGAACCTTATGAAATATGCACTGAACTTGAAGAACTATTCCCAGCGTAATCAGTCTCAAACGCTGGTATAACAGCATGAATGGGTCTGCTAGACTGAGAGTGATAACTTCTCCCAGAGTAACCTCAACTCTTAGGCGGAGCACCACCATAATCACCTGAATGACGGGCCCTTTTGCCCTTACACTGCTCAAATTGCTCATGTGAAATCATCTCTAACTCCTTAACCACCTTCTAGAACGGAACACTAGAAGCAGCAACCTGAGAAACTCCTAGACAGATAGGAATAATCAGCCCCTTAACAAACCTTCTCACTCTCTCATCCTCTGTAGGAAGTATCATCAAAGCATGCCTAGCCAAGGCATGTAATTTACCTTCATACACTGCGACTGACATACCATCTTGTTGCAAACCCTTAAACTCGGTCCTCTTGCGCTGCTTCTCACTGCGTGAAACAAACTTGTCTAGAAACACATGTGTAAACTGACTCCATGATAGTGGAGAGGATCCAACTGGCCTACTACTAATATAATCCCTCCATCATTGCTTGGCAAAACCAGTCATCTGAAACGCTGTGTAATGAACTCCATGAGACTCCACTAATCCAAGAATATGCAACCTCTCGTGAAAACTAACTATAAATTCATATGCATCTTCAGTTAAGTCACCAGTATAAGTCGGAGGATTCATTAGTCTGAACCTCCTAAACATCTTTTGTTCATCAACGGTCATGAAAGGCCTGTTCTCCAAGTGTGATACAATACCTGGCAATTCCATACTATCTAAATGGGGAGCTACAACAACAACTGACTTAGTCCTGAGAGTCTGAGAATCTGGAGCAACCATCGGATCTGGAGTTTGACCTCCAACACGGGGTTATGAGGCATTAAAGGTGACCAGCAAAGTTCCTGCTTGAGCCACCCTCTCTAGAAGTCCTAACATATTAGCCAAGGTATCTTGAAGCACTAGGGTGGAAATAATACTGGGTGGAGCCTGAGCTGGTCCATCCCCCTCGACATGATCCTGCACATCCCCCTAAATAACATCTGCATCAGGAGGTACTGTCCTATCATGGCCCTAGGTAGCTATTGATACTTTGCCTTCCACGGGTGTTGCAATACGACCCCTACCTCGACATCGACGTCGACCTCGCCCTCTGCCTCTACCTCAAATAGTGCTCCCAGAAGAGGCATAAGAATAGGCTCTTGATCACCACTTGCAGATGTACGAGTCCTCACCATCTGAGAGAGAATGAGATATCAAAATTAGAATTTTGACATGGTCAAGTGTGCATGATAAGGAATGAAAGAATAGAATTTTCCTAAATGTCCTATAGCCTCTCGAAGATAGGTATGGACGTCATCATATCGATCCGCAAGACTCTACTAGACATTGCTCTTGTACTCGTGAGATCTATGAACCTAGGGCTCTGATATCAAATTGCCACGACCCAAATTTACAAGTCGTAATGGAACCTATGTTCCCAATCGATAGGTAAGGCAACCTAATAATTTTACCAATTCAATTAAAAAATGAGGTGAAAAGGTAAACAATGAGTAAAATGTCTCTAACACTAAATCCTTCATAAATACGAAATGCGCAAACACTACTAAAAAATTGCCAAAAATGATGGCCAAAAGCGACGGACTACGTCATTTTTGGTCAAAATAGATGAAAAAGAGACGTAGTCATGTTCGTCGCTTTTTGGCTCAATGCTTTTCAAAAACTGACGGACAACGTCGCTAAAAAGAGACGGACTGCGTTGCTTTTTTATTTTATTTTTAACAAAAGCGACGAAGTCCGTCACTTCTTTTATATTTTGATTTATTTTTTATTTTGAAAAGGCGACGTAGTCCGTTGCTTTTCTGGAAATTTATATTTTGAAAATCTCAGAAAAGCGACAGACTAAAGGACACTGTTCGTCACTTTTCTGGAAATTAATTTTTTAAAATACCTAGAAAATCTATGGACTAAAGGACCTTGTCCGTCGCTATTTTGGGTTTATTTGAAAAAATAATGCAAAAAAGTGACGGATAAAACCACTCTATCAGTCGTTTTTTTCTGCAATTTTTTGACAGCAGAGTTTCTGCTGCCCACCTGCAATTATAAATCAATTCAATTCAATTCATATTCAACCAGCCCAATCAAACAATATAATCCAAACATCACACAAAACATATAAAGCATCAAACTTAAATCAATCTTCAAAAATATCTAAGTCACAATACAAAAACTTATAAAGTGTTTCAACATGTGTTTCAAAAAAGACCTAAACTAGGGAGTGACATCTACAAATTCATCATCCTCTTCCTCACTGTCGTCGTCAGTGTCCTCGGGAGCCGAAGTAGTAGGTCGACAAGCGAGGTTCAGCACTTGTTCTTTGATTTGCTGAACGGTCGCACTCATGCTTTGTTGTTCAGCTACTCTTCTCCGCTTCGACTCTGTCAGTGCCACTATAAGTTGTGCTATTTGAGCTGACATAACAACAATCTGAACACCGTCAAGTGCCTCGGCTTGACGTAACGATCCAATACCTTGTAAGCCTGATTGGAGTCGTCTTATATCGTTTAGAGAGCCTAGACCATAAACTCTACCCTTGTGTGCCCCCTACCACTTTTCTGTCCAAATTTGGGTGGACAGTTCAGGTGTCATTTGGACCGAACTATCTAGATTCTTAGCCACGTACTGATGAAACTCATTCTGCATATTAAAAGTAAAAATTGACATCAATATATATACATATCATAAATATACTCACTATTAATATATATTATTCATATTAATTAACTTACAAAAGTTCGTTCAGCCCTTTCCTCCACCCACACATTCGGATCCGACTCATTTTCTTTCTTCTTCACACAAGTCTTCTTGAAAACCTCCGGTTCAATGGGAGTGCGCCCCAATTCTTTTTCCTATAAATAAAAACTGAAATTTATAATGACATATATGAATCAACTAATTATTTATTTAATATATATTTATAATAATTACTTAATAATTATATTTATTATTACTTATATATATATATATATATATATATATATATATCTAATTAATTAGTTAATAAATACTACATTTCAAGATCTACAAAGTGCAAGCTTAATTAATTCATAAATTTTAATTAAGTTTAAGATTTTAAATAATTAATTATATTAATTTTAATTAAGTTCAAGTTATTATAAATTAAGTTCAAAGTTTTAATTAAGTTCAAATATATTAAGGTCAATAAGATTTTAAGTACTTAATTCAAAGTTCAAATTAATTAAGTTCAAGTTCTAATTTATTAACTTCAAATTAAGTTCAAGTTCTAATTAAGTTTAATTATTAAGTTCTAATTAATTAAGGTCATCAAGAATTAGTTATATTCAAGTTCAAGTTCTAATTAAATTCAAGTTCATATAAAAGTTATTAGTTATATATAAACTTCAAGTTCTAAGTTCAATTAGTTCAAGTTCTAAATTCAAGTTAATTCATTTCTAATTTCTAAACTTAATTATATATAAACTTCTAATCCATGAATTAGTTATATTCAAGTTCAACTTCAAATCAAAATTCTAATATTAGTTAAATATAAACTTCAAATCCAAGAATTAGTTATATATATATATATATATATATATATATATATATATATATATTCAAGTTTTAATAAGTTCAAGTTTTCAATTCAAGTTCATATCTAATT
>JAJOOO010003059.1:0-28802 GCA_029582685.1 Solanum piurae | reverse complement strand
TTTGCATGTCTTGAGTGGCATTATTTTACAAGATTTCATTTTATAGCTAAACCCCATTTCTTGATTTGTAGTATCTTGTCTTTTGCATGTCTTGAGTGGCATACTATCCAAGATTTCATATTATAGCTAAACCCCATTTCTTGATTTTGTAAAATCTTGGTGATTTGCATGTCTTGAGTGGCATTATTTTACAAGATTTCATTTTATAGCTAAACCCCATTTCTTGATTTGTAGTATCTTGTCTTTTGCATGTCTTGAGTGGCATACTATCCAAGATTTCATATTATAGCTAAACCCCATTTCTTGATTTTGTAAAATCTTGGTGATTTGCATGTCTTGAGTGGCATTATTTTACAAGATTTCATTTTATAGCTAAACCCCATTTCTTGATTTGTAGTATCTTGTCTTTTGCATGTCTTGAGTGGCATACTATCCAAGATTTCATATTATAGCTAAACCCCATTTCTTGATTTTGTAAAATCTTGGTGATTTGCATGTCTTGAGTGGCATTATTTTACAAGATTTCATTTTATAGCTAAACCCCATTTCTTGATTTGTAGTATCTTGTCTTTTGCATGTCTTGAGTGGCATACTATCCAAGATTTCATATTATAGCTAAACCCCATTTCTTGATTTTGTAAAATCTTGGTGATTTGCATGTCTTGAGTGGCATGTTTTTGTGGTCATTAAGGTTAAAACAATCCAATATTTCATTTTTTGATCTTTTGCTTCTTGAAATTGGGTTGGTTTGGGTTGGGTTGTATACTGAGAGTTATGGGCCCTGGAATCTCAAAACTTGCTTAATGTATCTGTTTCTTGGTCTGCCATTAGCTCTGTTACAATTTTTGGGCATTGCCATACTCATAAGTTTCCTAGTTTTCATCCATAAAAAAAATATTGACATGACTTTAGTGTAAACTAAACAGCATGTCATTCATGCTCTTTTATCCTTGGAAATGGCAAGTTATAGTAACTCTGCAATCCAACAGCATTTGTTTTTTGTGCTGTTGATTCTTCTTTTCTTTACTGGTTTTGCTGAATCTTTAAATGAAGAGGGACTTATTCTTTTGGAGTTCAAAAAATCCCTTAATGATCCTGATAACAATCTTGAAAGTTGGAACTCTTCAGACTTGAATCCTTGCAAATGGGATGGTGTTAAGTGTAGCAAAAATGATCAGGTGATTTCTCTCAATATCAATAGTCGTAACTTGTCTGGTAGTTTATCTTCAAGAATTTGTGAACTTCCTTACTTGACAGTATTGAATGTGTCATCAAATTTCATTTCTGGTCAAATTCCTGATGATTTCACGTCGTGTCATAGTTTGGAGAAATTGAACCTTTGTACCAATAGGTTCCATGGAGAGTTTCCTGTCCAATTATGCAATATTACCTCACTTAGACAGCTTTACTTATGTGAGAATTACATTTCTGGTGAAATCCCTCAGGATATCGGAAACTTGTCACTTCTTGAGGAGCTTGTTGTTTATAGTAACAATCTTACTGGAAGAATACCTGTTTCAATGAGTAAATTGAAAAAACTTAGGATCATCAGGGCCGGGCGAAACTATCTGTCTGGCCCTATTCCAGCTGAGGTTAGTGAATGTGATAGTTTACAAGTGCTTGGTGTAGCGGAAAATAGGCTAGAAGGGTCTTTCCCAGTAGAGCTACAAAGGCTTAAGAACCTCATCCACTTAATTCTTTGGGCTAACTCATTCTCTGGTGCAATTCCTCCTGAGGTTGGGAACTTCAGTAAGTTGGAATTACTCGCGTTGCATGAGAATTCATTCAGTGGACAAATTCCTAAAGAGATTGGAAAGTTAACTAATTTGAGAAGATTGTACATTTACACTAATCAATTGAATGGAACAATTCCATGGCAAATGGGAAATTGTTTGAGTGCAGTTGAGATTGATTTATCCGAAAATCAGTTGAGAGGAAGCATTCCGAACAGTTTGGGGCAACTTTCTAATCTGCGGTTGCTTCACCTTTTCGAGAACAGATTACATGGGAAGATTCCAAAGGAGCTTGGAGAGTTGAAGCTGCTTAAGAATTTTGACTTGTCTATAAATAATTTGACAGGTAGAATTCCAGCAGTGTTTCAGAATCTTGCATTCTTGGAGAATGTACAACTTTTTGACAATCACCTTGAAGGTCCTATTCCGCGATTTATTGGCCTCAAAAGCAACCTCACTGTAGTGGACCTCTCCAAGAATAATCTTGAAGGAAGAATACCTTCAAATCTTTGTCAGTTTCAGAAGTTAACATTCCTGAGCCTCGGGTCTAACAAGTTGTCGGGCAATATCCCTTATGGCCTAAAGACTTGCAAGTCCCTCGAGCAGCTAATGCTAGGAGATAACCTGCTCACTGGAAGTTTTTCTGTTGATCTTAGCAAGCTGGAGAACCTTTCAGCTCTTGAGCTTTTTCACAATAGATTTTCTGGATTGCTACCACCAGAGGTGGGCAACCTTAGAAGATTAGAGAGGTTGCTCTTGTCAAATAACAACTTTTTTGGGCAAATTCCTCCTGATATTGGAAAACTTGTGAAGCTTGTTGCTTTTAATGTTTCCTCCAACCGGCTCTCGGGTGATATTCCTCATGAATTAGGGAATTGTTTAAGTCTCCAGAGGCTTGATCTTAGCAAGAACTCGTTCGCTGGAAAGCTCCCGGATGAACTTGGCAGGCTAGTCAACTTGGAACTGCTTAAGCTATCTGATAATAAGTTTAATGGACAGATACCTGGTGGCTTAGGTGGACTAGCACGACTAACGGATTTGGAGATGGGAGGCAATTTCTTCTCTGGTAGTATTCCTATTGAGCTTGGCTACCTTGGAACTCTTCAGATTTCTCTCAATCTGAGTCACAATGCTCTCAATGGATCGATTCCTAGCGACCTCGGGAACTTGCAGATGCTTGAAACATTGTACTTAAATGACAACCAGCTTATTGGTGAGATTCCAACTTCAATAGGGCAGTTGATGAGTCTGATAGTATGCAATCTTTCTAACAATAACCTTGTGGGATCAGTACCAAACACGCCTGCCTTTAAGAGGATGGACTCGAGCAACTTTGCTGGAAATGTTGGGTTATGCACGTCCGATTCCATCCACTGTGATCCTCCTCCGGCCCCTTGGATTGCTCCAAAGTCAAACTGGTTGAAACACGGTTCTTCTAGGCAAAAAATAATTACTGCTGTTTCTGCGACTGTTGGTATGATCTCTTTGGTATTGATTGTAGTTATATGTAGGATCATTAGTTGCCACAAAACAGCTTTTGTGTCCGTGGAAAATCAAGTAAAGCCGGATGACTTGAATGATCATTACTTTCCACGAAAAGGGTTCACGTATCAGGACCTTGTCGATGCAACTGGAAATTTCTCAGACAGCGCGATCATAGGAAAGGGAGCTTGCGGCACTGTCTACAGAGCTCATATGGCTGATGGTGAGCTTGTTGCAGTTAAAAAGCTGAAGCCACAAGGAGAAACCGCGAGTGTTGACAGCAGCTTCCAAGCTGAATTATCTACACTTGGTAAGATAAATCACAGAAATATTGTCAAGCTATATGGTTTCTGCTACCATCAAGATTGCAATCTTCTCTTGTATGAGTACATGGGAAACGGAAGCCTCGGGGAAGTACTTCATGGAAATAAGACAACTAGTTTACTAAATTGGAATAGCAGGTACAAAATTGCCTTAGGAGCTGCTGATGGACTATGCTATTTGCACCATGACTGTAAGCCACATATCATTCACAGGGATATAAAATCGAACAACATTTTGTTGGACGAAATGCTTGAGGCACATGTAGGAGACTTTGGCTTGGCAAAGCTAATTGACTTCCCTTACTCAAAATCCATGTCCGCGGTTGCTGGTTCATACGGCTACATTGCCCCTGGTAAGACCGGTGTTTAGGCACTTAAAACGATACTCTTTGTTAGCATTACTTACATACAGAAGCTAACTAAGTTCTAGTTTTTTCTTTTTTCAGAATATGCATACACAATGAAAGTGACAGAGAAATGCGACATCTATAGTTATGGCGTTGTTTTGTTGGAATTGATTACTGGTAGGTCTCCAGTTCAACCCCTCGATCAGGGAGGCGATTTGGTGACTTGGGTAAGGAGATCAATTCATGAAGGAGTGGCACTAACTGAGCTTTTTGACAAAAGACTGGATGTTAGTGTTGCAAGAACAAGAGAGGAGGTGTCTCTAGTTCTCAAGATTGCTATGTTCTGCACCAATACATCCCCTGCCAATAGGCCTACAATGCGAGAAGTCATCTCCATGCTGATTGAAGCCCGGGAATCTGTGCGCACTTCACCACCATCACCATCCTCCGAAACTCCTCTGAGTGAAGCTGATGCTAATAAAGGTGCATAAAAACAACTTCCTCATTAACTTTCAATCTCTTCACTACAATCAAACCTCTCTATAACAGTCATCTCTATAACAACATTTCACTATAACAAACGTGTTTTCTATGGAACCGATTTTTCATGTTATGTTACATTACATGTTCTCTATAACAACATTTCGCTATAGGAGCCAAATATTGGAACAAGTAACACTGTTATAGAGATGTTTGATTGTATATCATTTAACCATATATCGAATCAATACCTGTGTTTATAGCAGCCCCAAAAGAAAGGAAATCTCATTTTTCATGTCCATAATTCTAAGTTTAGTTAATAATAAAAGGAATTATTCAATACTGAATGAATGTTCACAAAGAAAAATCAGCTAAATCACATACATGTCTGTTTACTAACAACAACCAGTTTCTAAATTTTTTAGTAGCATTTGTGTATTCATGCTATACATGTCTGATAATTTCGATTCAGAATGTTGCGCTGACTCTCCAAAAAAAATATCGTCAGACACTATATTTGGAGGATCCGACATGCATCCAGCGATATTTTCTTGGAGAGTCCGAGCAACATAGATTCAGATTATATCATCCATAAAAAACTAAAATGCATCCACTTTATGTTTCTTGCAGGTTCTAATTAAGCAACCATAGACCAAAAAACAGAAAATTGAAGTTGTGGCTCATCTCAAGCTCTGCCAAATTTCTAATAGAGTTAGAAGCATCTTATTATTCATGTACACACAACTACCTTTGATACCATACTTCCCCTCTAATAATTATTAGTTGGCATTTCTTATCTATTTATCTTCTAAATTATATCTACTTCTATGATCTGTCTCCACATTAACTGCCTAATTGGTATTCAGTTACTAATCATTTGGTTATTTCTGAAATAATCTTATAATATATAGTCAGAGTTGGCATTCTTGGTTTCCATAAAGAACATATTTTGTGCTTGGATTAATATATACAGTCAGACCTCTGTATAATAGCGTGTTTGTCTGGACTATTGTTGGCTATTATAGTAAATGGTTGTTATACACCTATAATAATATTTGACGTTTAGATCTTATCAGCTAATTGTTATAAGAAAAAATTATCTTTTTATGTGAAAATAAAATTTCTAATTTTATAACTCAAACGAAAGTGAGAAATTTCGTATCAAAAGTAACATCATTCAATACAAAAGGCAAAATAAATTAATATTTGTGTGATACTATTATAAAAAGGTAATTTTAAAAAGAATGTATTGATATAATGACATATATCAATACATTAGGGCTATACTTCAAGTTAGTTGGACTCTACACGCTTTATTTTTTATCAATATAGATAATAACAAGGTCTTTTTCGTGGTAAAGAAAGAATACATACCTAACTTTCGTCTATCTTTTAATAAAAAAATAATTATTATTATAAAGAGGTCTGATCGTAACTAAAATTCAAAACTTTGGTGTAATTTTGACTATATAGTTAAGTAACATTAATGATAAATGTTACTTTCTAGTAAAGGGACCATTGTTATTAGTCTTGCAACTTGTAACTTAATTTTTTGCAAAAATTCTTGTGGTCGGTCGATGTTGAGCTGTACTAGCAACTTTTATTTAATATGCAAATAGGCTTTATAATTTATTTGAAACCTTCTGGAATAATTAGGTTTCTATCCATTCTTAAATTATTTTACAACTAAATATATTATTGTACTAGTATTAATTTGGTCCCTTCTCCCAGTTACCATCCACCAAAGTTAGGTTTCTTATTATATTAATTAATAATAATTAACAATATTAATAAATATTGCTGACTAATTATAAGTCAAAACCTTGGAAACCCATATGCAATTTGCATGAATTGTGGTACCATACCATATTGCTCCCACATGCCATCATATGTTCATGTTTAGTTTGATGTCCCACGTTTAACAGTTAATTATCACTCATTGTCTTTTCGTGATGATCGTGACATTTATCATAAAAACTTCATGATAATTGAAAGACTACAAAATAAAGTATCAACGAATGTCTAGCTATTTATGTTTGGGGAAGAATCAACATAATAGCTAATAACATAACTAAAAACACATTTAAATAAAGTATAAAGAAAAAACAATCGATATGATGCCTCGATCTTTCTTTTGTCATTTAATATAGTTAAGTTGTACACTTTTTTTATACTTGATATAAATAAAGAGTGTAAGAATCTGTTTAATGTCAATGTGTCATAATAATGTTTCCCAGCAAAAGTAAAGTTCCAACAACATAAAGATTGATCAATAATATCAAGACATTATTATGATGAGCATATTCACTTCTAACAGGAGTTTACAAATTTAAGAAATGGGACAAAATCATTCATTTAATTATTAAAAATATCATATTACAAACTCATCATTAGCATATGTGAGGAATATCATATAAAGTAACCTTTCTTTCTTTTCAATGGCATATTTTACAAAAAAATTGCCAAACAAGAACATTTTCAGTCCAGCAACAACAAATTGCAACATGGAAAGCAATTAGGAGTTTTCTTTTTTCTTTTTCTTTTTTATTTTTAAAAAAGAACTACTATATTGTGGTAAGGGGAGTAAAAGGAAAGGAGACAATCATATTTAATCAAAGATATTTTTGTCAATATATATATAAGTAATTTAATAAAGTAAAAATTCATTTTAGTTGCTATGTTTGTTACTCGAGCCGATGGTTTTCTGGAAATAACTTTTCTATATATCTTCTTGCGATAATAGTTAGGTTTGCATACACTTTACCTTCTTCAGATTCGGTTTTGAAACTATAATAGATTGTTATTCTACGTGTCATGCATCTATTAGTTTGATGTAAGCACTCAATACGAATGAATTTTTATGCTTATTTTGGGAAAGATGCTTATAGATAGATTATAAGGTTGGATTGAATTAGAAAAGATGTAAAAGCAAATAATACATAATTAATGAAATACTTTTTGTTCCATAACTTTCTTTTTCATTTACAAATATGTATGAAATTTCCTTAAAAAAGGAAACAAACCAAAGAAGGAAAAAACTTTGAACATCGCCCCCCAAAATTGATGTTCTCTACCTCCTCCTTTACAAACTTATACCAAAAAAAAAAAAAAGACAATATAAGTGGTTTTACAAAAGGTTGAAATGGATTTAAGCACATTTTCTAACCTTGTGATTAGTATGACAATAATAATTATGATTAGAGTTTAAATTGTACTTAGATCCCTTAATCCTCATTAGATAACCCAATTTTTTCCATAAACAACGCCTTCTTATTCTTGGTGATGATAATCCAGTCACGTGACTCACGTGCGCCTTACTCTTCGTCCTTTTTATCGTTAATCCCCGTACTTCCGGCGGCCGGTAAGTTCTGATCAACGGCCATTTTATTCCGCCGAAGAATGGGTGACGTTTAATATCCGTTGCACCCCTGGTGCATCCTAGTCTCCTCCTTGGATCCTTAACTAATAATTTCTCTATTAAATCTCTCAATTCAGCTTCATCTCCTTGAGTTTCGTCTACGTAAAATTTCACTCCTTTGCTTGATGCTATATTGCGCAGGGTGGACTCTTTACTGTTTCCTTTAAACGGCGTCGTACCGTACAACAACTCGTATAGTAACACCCCAAACGCCCACCAGTCTACACCGTTACCGTGGCCGGCGCCGCTAATGAGCTCCGGCGCTAAGTATTCATGAGTCCCAACGCATGATCTGGAAAATGCAGTTGTTGGTTCTGAGACGAACTCGGTCACTGTTTCTTCCCGTTGCCGGTCACCGTAACAACTGTTTCTTCTTCTAGATCCTTCTCGAATGCGGGTAGTGAAATCTAATTTTGGGGAAACTTCAGATTTGAAACATAAATCGAAATCGGAAAGCATAATGTGACCATCTTCACGAATAAGTATGTTTTCAGGTTTCAAATCACGATAAACAATTCCGAGAGAATGTAGATACTCTAGTGCTATGAGTACCTCAGCTGCGTAGAATCTGACTGATTCAACCGGTAGCCGGTTACCAGGTTGCTTTCGGAGCAAGGAATGGAGATCACCATTAGGGCAGAAATCGATTAACAAGCAAGTATAATGTGAAACTTCTAAATGTGCGTAAAGCGTAGGTAGAAAAGGGTGATCTAAAGAGGAGAGAATCTCAGCTTCTGTTTGAACATGAGAAAGCTTCTTCGCCGTAAGCGAATCCCGATCGATAACTTTAAGGGCAAAATTAGCATGGTCATAATCCCTGAGACGGCAGAGGAAAACTCGGCCGAGATTTCCAGACCCAACAAGGCGGTGGAGTTTAAGGTGGCGGAGATGAAGAGCACCGTCGGAGGAAAGGGTGGTCACCGCCTTAATAGCGGACCAATTCGGGTCATGCTGGCGGTGTGCACGGCGGTGGAAATTGGGGATTTCTGCAGATGGATTGTTTGTCGATGACGTACATGAAAGACGATCGTTGAAGCTCAGTGTAAGACTACTACGAGCCAAACTGCTTCTCGCACTGAGTGTACGATCAGTTGTTGTGGTGGTAATGGAAGCACAGCTTGTAAAACTAAGATCAAAATCAGAATCTGGTGGATAAAGGGCATCTAATTCTTCCATTTTTGTGTTTAGAGAGAAAACTCTGTGGTTTTTGTTTGTTTAGCTTTTGGAAAAATGTTGGTGAGTTTATGAGGGGGAATGCCACTACATTTTATAAAGGAGAATCAAATGACTTGTGTTGTCGGTGTGGAGTGATAAGTATTTCTTTAATTGAGTTTTTTAAATATCGGAAAAAAAAAAAGGAGAATCAAATGAAGAGAGAGGGAGAGTTAGGGGGACATATAATTAATGTTAATAACGTGGTTGGTTGACCCAACAAGAAGAGAGATAGAGACGAAGGAAAGAAAGAAAGTGGTAACAAAGTTAGGTTTTTTAGAAAAGTTGACTTATAAGGTACTAAGGAGATAATTTAATTAAGAGAGAATAAATTGGAAGGATGCTTCTTACCATGTTAGTGATAAGGAGTTTAGAAAGGTAATGGAAGCCGCCTAATTGACATTGGGATCTCTGCATTAACACTATATTATAAGGTTTGAAGTTTAACTAATCGTTATTGAGACTCCGATCAAAATCACACAGTAAAAACTCTTTTAAGAATATGAAATATTTGAAGAAAATCGTATAAATTATATTTTTAAAGCATCTTTAGATCAACTAAGTTCAACATTAACATTATTTTAGATTACTAAATGAGGAGATTGAGAAAATGAATGAATATACACCTTGTTATAAAAAATAAAAAATCTCGCTATCGTTTCAATTAAGAGTTTCACGTCAAAAAAGTTACTTAAATTTACTTAACATGAGTACTGTCTACATAAAGCAAAAGAAAGGCCATTTATGTTGAGTTTCCACATTGGCTATTTAAGGATGTGATGATTTTTTATACGGATTCGAACAACTTTTACCTTATAAGCTAGTATATGAATTTAATTAGATTCAACGTATTTTTTTTCATTATAATATATGAATTAAATTCGTTTTAATTCTTGATTTACTCGATATTGATCATTCATGTATCATATAGTATATTCACACTCTAGTTGGTAAGTTCGGATATGTGAAGGGATATTGAGTACTAGCATTATTAGATGACATTCGATTAACTTGTTTGAAAACAGTCTCTTATCTCTTAACTCTTAAGTTAAGTAAAAACAATGAATCGAGCTACATATAGTAGAAAACATAGAAACCCTTATTTGTTTCACAATCAATTATTTTTTTATAGAAAAATATACATTTATGAAACTACCATGCGGCAACGGCGTTTAACGTATAGAGTGGGTAAGAAAAATAAATACTTTTTTTTTTTTTTTTTGGCTTTGCATGGTGTGTGAGTGAGTCTATAGTCTACGTTTCTCACTGATCTAATTATTGTCCTTTTTCTTTTTTTTTTAAACAATAAATAATAAATTTGGAAGACGGACTCCCACAACTTATAATAAATGAATAATACTTTGTTCATATGTAAGAATAGTAGTAAATGAGTTCTCTGAATTCAGACTATATTAAATTAGATGCAGTTGAAAGCAGATGATCTTGGGATTTGTATTGTACAATCAATTATTATTTTTCTAGTTCTATGTCTACCATTCTAGATAACTTTCAGAATTTTCCTAGATTGCTAGAAATTATAATTATATTAATCGATTTTTTACCTTTATTATTTATTAATAATAGTTTTTATAAAATATTATTAATTATTAAAAATATTGCATTTTGGTACAATAATATTCTTGTCATTGTAGTTTTTTTCATCTGTTTGTTTATTGTGTTTTGAGTATCACACTATATATTTTGTTGTTGTTATTATTTTTCTTTCACCTCCATGAGATAGTGATAAAATATGTGTACACTCTACTTTCTTCAAACCCCACTTAGTGAGATTTTACTGAATATTCTATTATTATTGTTTTTGTAATATTCCTATCGTTAGCTAAGTAGAATAGATATAATACCTATGTATGATTTCATGAACTATTGAAAACAGAGCAATTATGTTTTCCGGACTCCATATTAGATGTAAGTGATCAAATTTGAATTTGTGCATTACCATCATTCTAGGGGTAGTGAATTTCTATTTTTTTTCTATTTCTAAGAAATAAGAGATTTCTAATTAAATATAGAAGAGAATTCAATCATCTCACAACAACTCACGTTGATAGTTGCAATTACTATCAACTATCGGCCATTTTTGGACAAGATTTAGTTCCAAATATTTTGAAACTCTTCTAAGTCATGCAGACATATCAAATCACGCCTAAAAATATAGAGTTGATTTTTCAGCATTAATCACAAACCAGTACAATAAAAATGAAGTTATTGATCCATCTTTTCCAATTATGGAGTACTTTTGAAATAGTGTAAAAATAATAATTATTGGTGCAAATTAAATCAAGTGACCAAAAGCATGTGGTTATCTTAATCACATGTGAAATATGTTTGTTGTTACACATTTACACTATCTTAAACTAGATTTGCATGGTAGAAAAATCAAAAATAAAAATAGAAATTGTAGGACGTCTTTTCATAATCTAAAAAGTAAGTATTACTTAATTATTTTCACATTTTCCCCAAATAAATCTTGGAAATCTTTTCCTTATATCATAGACTCTAAACAATATCCCTTATAAAACGGTGCCATAATTAGGAGCTATTCCTGTTTCCCATCATTCAGTGAACACTTGATAAAATTTAATTAAAGTCTCTAGAATTGACAGTTAATTATACCAATAATTTTGTTTTCAATGTAAAGGTTCGTACGAGTTTTATTGAGTCAAATGAAAACAGAAATATACTATTCTCTATTCATTTTTACTTAATCATGTTTAACTTGATACATTCTATCAATAAGTAATAAATAGAATAGTAATTTTACTATATCACTTTAATTATTATAGATCATTTCACTCATTTAGCTAATTAGTAGTACTTAATAATAGGTTTTATAAAATGGTAAATTATCACCTGATTTTTTGAACTGAACAAGTAAAAATTGATTGTATATTTTTAAAATAGTTGACAAATAAAAATGGACGGGTCAGAAAGTAAGTTGAATCCGGAATCAATATTAAAAATCAATGTATATTACCCCCCCCCCCGCACGGTCTCAAATTATATGACGTAATTTCTAAAAATAATTATCTCAAAATATTTATTTAAATTTTATTTTTTGATTTTATCCTTATTAGGGGCGGAGCCACCTTGTACTAAGGGGGTTCATCCGAACTCCATTCGGCGAAAAATTATATTATTTATATATGATTGAAATAATTTTTTATGTATATATATAGTAGATGTTGAATTCCCTTCGGTTACTTCGTGTGTCTATTTCTACAAATTTTGAACCCTCTTATTGAAAATCCTGACTCCGCCACTGACCCTAATGGCTATATATTGTTCTTAAAGAGTGTAAATGCCTTAATTATATATGGGTAATGTTATAATGTCCAAATAAGATTGAAGGGTAAAATAATTTTAAGAAACTTCTAATTAATATTTGTAAAAGTAATCACGACAAATAATATAAGATGAATTTTAATGTCATAAATGCATTAACAAGGTACGCACATAACATAAACTCTAAATTATAAAGGAGAAACTCTTAAAGCTCTTCAATACGAAGAATAAAAAATAACTGATCTTGAAATAAGTATGATTAAGAAATTATTGCCGAAAGTTACCGGACCCAACGCCAGTGTCATTACGCAGCCGACTTTATGCCACTAACCCATTCAGAATATAATTAAGAACCCCTTAATTAAATAAATTAACAAAAAAAATTCACTACTTAAACTTAAATTATTTTTAATTAGAGAAGAGTCTCAGATATAGAAAGTGGCCAGGTTAATGGCCCCACGTGATGGGACCCAGTTGGAAAGTTTATACGATGCTGTCTGCCACGTGTCGAACATTGGGCCCTACACTATCACTACTATCAGCTCCAATCTCTGTAATAAAAAATAATAGAATAATATTAATAATAAAAATAGTACAAAATAAACTAAAATAAAATAGGCTTTCACTCATTATTCGTCAATAATAATGGCCCCTTACCTATCGAGTTAATGCTTAATAATTCATCAAATTATTAAATACTTTTTTAAATAATTAGAGTAATGTACCAACCAGCCATTGGCACGTGATAGAGACCTGAATTTGCCAGTCCTAGTTTTTTTTTTTTTGAAATAAAAAGAATATTTTTTTTGGCGAAAAAATTGATGTTTCCCTCTTCTTCTTCTTCTTTTTCAGTGTGTTTCCCTCTGAATTACTGTATTAGAATGTGATTTGAGTCAAAGTGTCCAAACTGTGGCCCCTTATTTCTCATCCTACAATTGATATTTAAATTATTTTGGTTGTTTCAATTTGTTTATTTTAATACGGCTCAATACAAAAAAATAAAGAGAGTTTTCAATTTTTTTAATCTTAAATAAAACTATATGTATGCAGTATGTTTTGAAATATTTTTGAATTTTGTGGGGTCAAGTAGGATATTGGAGGTAAAGAGTTATTTATATTAAAGCAGTAAAATTCTTATCAATATTTATATATATTTAGTAGATTTATTAATATACTCTCTTTGTTTCATATTACTTGACTTCTATATCAAAAATAGATATTTTTTTTACTTGTCAAATTTAGAAAATCAAAAGAGTTTTATTATATATATATATTATTTTATTTTCGTTCTACCCTTAGTATTAAATAACTATATAAAGTAATTAATAGTTAAATTTTGAATTTCAAATCAATATGAACCAAATTTAGTAATACACCCCTAATAAAAGTATTTTTTAAAGAACGTGTCAAGTCAATTGAGCTAAATAATATAAACGAAAAGAATATATAATCTAAATCAAAGTTATTGAGTTCAGCCGAACCCCGAGCATTCCCGATGTAAGCTATTAAATAATTCAATTCTCAATAGTTTCTCACATTTGCCACATTTAGGTGTGATGTCAATTCGAGAGTTTACACGTGAATAAGATAAGAAAGGAACTTATCAAAGGTTAAATCTTAGGGTATATAATAGGTTCCAATTATGTACCCAAACTCTTACGCTTCATTTGACTAGGGAATAAGTTCTTTCGGAAATAGTAATCTCAAAATTGTTATTCTATTTTTAACATGGGATTCATAAAAATAACACTACAATCTCGGAATAAGTTATTCTATTATTTTGTCTCAACAAAATATGGAATAAACTCATCCTAGAATCAATCCAGAGATTAGTTATCTCTTATCCCTCGTACCAAACGAACCTTTAAAGATCACTGATAGAGCCACATTAAGTGTGAATCTTCTTTCATAAAAAACATTACATCATAATGAAATTTCTGTCTTCGTCACTATTTTAAAATATCTATGTATGTGTATATAATCACTCCAAGTTTGAATATATCTCCATCTTCCCCACCCCACCCCTTACAACCCCACCCCCACCCAAAATAACATTTTATTTGTTGCAAATACATGTGCCTACTTGTATGCCCTTGCATTATAACCTCAACATGACCCAATGTTGGCTATAGAAATATACATGAAAGGCATGTGACGTTGTATGTCCCTCCCTATGGGCTCCAGATCATTGGGCCAACCACTAAATATCAAGATTCAATCATTGGGCCCTTACGATTCGTAAATGGGCCGATAGGGACAACTGTTTAGTAAATTATTATTTTATTGTTTCTTTTTTGTAATCTATGAATTTTTTAGATATCGTCTCTGAATCTTTTTTGAGTAAATTAAAAAAATTATGAAGACAATTAGATCGTGACCTAAAATTTTATAAACATTAGATGACATTTTGTACTTTGTTGGTCCCAAAGAGCTATAGTTATACAAGAAAAGAAAGGAACTTTGCATAAATCAACCCATTTTCTCTTTCTGTTTATCTCTCAATTGCATCTTCTTACACGTGAATAAGATAAGAAAGGAACTTTGCATAAATCAACCTATTTTCTTGCAGTTTGTTAGATGTGATTAAAAAGAAATCATTTACTTACAATTATTTTCATTAGCTTTATATTACTTATCTGTTATTAAACGTTATCAATAATCTTTTGCACTTTTTTTAAAAATCAAAATACTCTCTGATTTAATTTGCTAGTGTTATTTTTAATCGTTGATGGAATATATTTGTGCATGGCTCAACTTTTATTTTGAAACCTTAGAAATGTTGAACAAGAGTTAAAAGGGGAAAACGTGGTTTGATATACAAAACATCTCACATTAACAAAATTTAGGAAAGGATCACATTTTAAGAGATCATAGAAAAATAATTTTAAGAGTTTAAAAAAATAAATATTAGGAAAAAACAGTTTTTGTCTCTCTTTTGTCCTGATGCAATGATCAATTTACAATTATGAGAAGACTAATCACATGTAGAATACTCATGTTATTAAACACCAAATACTAAACAATATCATTACTGTCAAACTCAATTAATATATTTCTAAAAAAATCAGATAGTTTTCTTCTGATCCCTTTATGCTTCCCCACATTGCCACATGCAAGAACTTAAAGTTTTCAACTTTGTATTTATTTAATCATCCCTTATAAACTCCCAATGATTGGTTAGTTCCCTCACTAATTTAATTATATTATTATTGCGCAGACAATGAGTAGAAGGGAAAAGGGAGAATACAAAGAACCAACGACCTTAATAACAACCACAACTACAAAAGATGCTCATATTTAGACTCTTTTGTTATTTTTCGCCGCCCAATGTCAGATATTTATATTGGAGCTTCGATTAATTTAAATTTATGTTGCGTAAAATATATTTGAATGAAAAAACATTTTCTAACCAGATTTTTTTTTCATATTTAGAGCTCTAACCTGAAACATCTAATAATGGTGGATGCATATCCTATTAGGGGAGAAGCTAGAGACCACGGTACACGTTTGGCCGAATCAACTAACATTGGTCCAAACACTATATTTATCTTTTGAAAACCATCTAATATGTATAAACTTCAAATTCTGACTCCGCAACTGTGTTCTATGTATTCGTACAACCACAACCCTAATTGGTTGTATATTTGGACTCTTTCAAAAAAGAGAAATGACTTAAAAGAGACTATAGAGATTGTGTCAAATTAATTTTGTTCTATCAAATACAGTTGGCTTTGAGCTTCTGTTTGTCTGTTGCCCCACCAAATTATAGATTCATTGAATTGTCAACTAACAGACAACCCATGATTGGCAATAGAATTTTGAAAAATGTCTTTCAAGTTCAAAAGGTTACAATTAATTAGAACAAAATCATCAATTTCCAAGTGAATAAAGTTTATGTAGTAGTTGTTATAGTTATATAAGAAGAGCCTCTTATCTATGATGTTCAATTTATTGAAGAAGAAAAGGACTGGTCTCTTTTGTGTTATGTGTTGTCTATGGGGTAGAAATAAAGCATAATTGTTACAACTTACAAGTTGTAGATGCAATAATTTAATTTGGAGTGAAAATGACATTCACATGGTGCAAATTAAATTTCTCAAATGAAAGATTGTTGTTATTTCAATAAGTACATTAAGGTACTGATTTGTTTTAGAGTCTAATTGATTTCCCAGATGTCACTCAATTAATAATATCATTATTTCAAAAAGTTACTAATTTTCTTCTTGATTTCAATTATTTCAACAAAAACAGTAATTTTCTGAAATAATAAATACTAAATGAAATATTTTGATTTAATTGTGATATATAAGATTGGTAATCAAATGTGAAATTATTAGTCGTTGTCAGAAGCAATTAGGGGTATTAAATGGTCAAATAGGCTAATTTGGACAGGTGAAAATAAGCTAAGTTAGTAAATGGATTGATCATTCACACGCTCATAAATTGAGTTAAATGGGCTATGTAACGGATCATAACCAACATTAACATGTACACTCAATATTTCACCGCTTAGGGGAGCATATTTTCTTAAAATTATTGTTGACCAAAAAATTCATCGATCAATTTAGGTTACATGGATAAATTAGCATAACTTTTAAATGAATTGAGTCAAATGAATCTAAATAGATTGAACTGATAAATGAACGGATCATTAAACCGTCAAAACTTACACAAATAATGTTTTCATGGACAAATTTTACCCTTATGCAGCTAATGGTTTTGCAGGTATTTTAAAATGTAATATTTCATCAATAACAAGATTTTTATTTATATAAAGTACAGACATGATTTTGTAATGAAGATTGCATGAGCTGTGTGAATTAATGTAATGATGTGTTAGTTATTTACAGACAAAGCTGAAGTAGCATTGATCTTGTCTCAGGTAAACTTAGGCACAACATGTCATAAAATCCAATCATTGATCAAACTCTATTTTTATACATAGAAGATGGGTTGGAATATCAACATTTTTGTTCTCATACTGCCACATAGTCAAATATCGAGGGCTTGATTCAAAACAGACAATATCACATCATATTAAGCGTATTTTTATTTTTTTGAGTACAATAACTGGTATTAGAACCAATTAATCAATGAAATGAGTATGAAGATGGCGAGGTAATGTTGTGGGGCCGTATTTTGGGGAAAAAATGAGTATGAAGATGGCGAGATCATACTCTCTTTCACTTGTCATTTTCGAACACCTTTAAAAAAATAAAATTAAAAGGATATTTAATTTAATTTAATTTAATTATTTTTTTAATTCTGTTATCTCAATTTAAAATTGTTATGATTTTCCCTGATCTTCTCTTATAATTAGCTAGAATCGTTTTTGGTGGAAAAAGTCTTTTCCACATTTAACTATTTTTTTCTTGGAGGAAATCTTTTGTATTTCAAAAAATTGAGCATCTTTTTGTTCTAACATAACATCCAGTAGATTATTTCTCATACTTTCTCTTAGGGATTTTAATTTCTCATATATATAAGTCAATTGATTAAATCATATTAATTAAAATACTACATCTTTTTTAGTATACCTTCTTTGTCGTTTAATTCAACATCGTGCAAGCTTTACTTTTATTAGCTTCAGCATGATCCCGAATTATTTTGATCCCAACTGAAATTGGTATTATATGAAGAGTGAATTTTGGGAATAGCAAAAATAAAAATCATATTAGCGTTCTATAGCTATAGTTTTGTTATTTGCTCTCCATAGCCAAATCATGTTTGCTATGGAGCATTTGATATGTATAAATCGTGGCGATTAGTATAAATCGGGCGCTAATTCGTCTATCTCTATGAAAATTGTGTTGGTATATGTATATGTTCTTTGTGTTAGGCTAGAGTGGCAAGCGAGATTGGGAGAGAGAGGAGAGAGGTGAGCGAGAGAGGGCAGAGAGTGGAGAGAGGTGAATTGTATATGTATATCAGTTAGATAATTGTATAAATGTAACTACTATGTATATGTATCAATGATTGTGTTTGTATATCTGCATAAAATTTGAATTTGTATACAACTTAATCGAGTTAAAATATTTGTATTTGTATATCAAATCTCTCTCTTGCTTTATACAAACACAAATTATACATCGTATTTTGTATAATTTGTATTTGTATTTGTATAAAGCGAGAGAGAGAAAGGCAAAAGAGAGCTGGGCATGAGAAATATTTGTATTTGTATAATTATAAGTGTATCAGACAGAGAGATATGTATTTGCATATACAGTCGCTCTCGCTTTATACAAACACAAACACAAATTATACATTTGTGTTTGTATAAAGTGAGAGAGGCGAGGGAGAGCTGACTGAAAAAGATGAGAGTGGCAAGCGAGATTCCAGAAAGAGGGGAGAGAGGCGAATGACAAGAAGTTTGTTGCGAATTAGAATTAAATGAAATTATAACTATAACATTTATTTTGAATTAATAATTTGCTATAATGCACAATCTTCTCTTATGTGAATAGTTAGATCCATAAATTAATAAGGAACTTTCACAAATAGCCACTATAATAAACGTAATTATGCTCCATAGCTATAGTTTGCATATTTACGGGTTGTAGCTATAGTTTAAGTTGCCTCATTTGTATAATTCGCAGGTTTGTACGTATAATTCGCGGGTACATTTGTATAATTCAATTATTTTTGTATAAACTCGAAATAACTAATTTATACAATTACAAACATCAAAAGTGCAAATAGTTATACAAATTCTGAATTATACAAATGTTATACAAATTATATTATACAAATTCTGAATTATACAAATGCGCGAATTATACAAAACTAAAAAGCTGAGATGTGTAATTATAGCTAAAAGTAAGCCGTGAATTGTAATTAAGGTAAACTATAGTTATATTAAGTAATTAACTAATATATGTCTGCTTATACGCGTAACTTTCCTTAAATTAATCCATATATAGTGCAATTGCATAAAGCCCAATGTATATTTGGGGAAGTTCAATGGGAAGCTCAGCAACGAAAACCCAGATTGAGCCCAGGTATATTTAAGAATTAGTAGACTTTGATCCACCAAAGACCAAATATGTAAGAATACAATCAAAATGCAATATCATACTCTACCAGTTGAATATTATGGTCATTCACACAAATGCTCCTATTTTGAGTGGTGCTTAATTTTTTCCTCTCAAATTTATGTTTGTTAATCTTTGTTTTTCATCATTTTAAGTAATAAAAAAGTGTCCAAATGTATTTTTAACATCGAAATAATGAATAATTCTTCATACATCATAAGTTTATATTTCCATATCATAATAATATACACAAATTATGTCGTAAAAAGCATTGCAAGTTATGTGATAAAAGACATTATTACATCAAAATACATAACTTCAGTCCTACACAATTTATATAAACTGAGATAAAAGTATAATAACATAACTTAATTCTACATAACTCATGTTGAGAATATATTTTTTCTTTAATAATAAAAGGGCAAAGAGGACACTTATTCCCCTTTTCTAATTTCGATTAAAAAAAAATTTCATTATGATAATATTTATCATATGTATCAAACACCAAAAAATAATTTACTCCTAAAAAGCATTTTCCTAGAGATCAGTTTCCCTCCCCCAAACACACCCTATCAAAGTATCTTCCTTTTTTCTTCAAACTAACAAGAATCAACATACTAGAAATTCAAAAGAATGTATTACACGTTCCTACGTAGTTCTCAAAACAACGGGTTGATTCAAACTGTGGTCAAATTACATAATCTTCCGTCTCAAATGATCTGTCGTTATTTTTAAAATTAATTATCTCAAATAATTTATTACTCTATAAAAACAAATTATTATTTTAATTTTATCTCAAGTAGTAATTATATGTGAAGACTACAAGTACCTCAATAAGATAAAATATATTTTAAGACTTAAATTAGCATAAAAAGTCAATTAAAGGATGTGATGTAATGAATCATGTCCCTCCTCTTTTAAACAGAGATTTCAGGATCGCGCTGTTGGGGCGCATAAAAAATAATTGAACACCGAATAAATACCAAAAAACATAAAAAGTCAAATCGCCCATTTCTTTTTCCTTTTTTCAAATTTGTTCCTCCATTTAACTTCGTGGAAGAATCAATTCAAATGGTATTATTAAGTAAAAAATTAATTTAATCCAATTCAATATGCCACGTAAGCAAATCCCAAAGCTTTCTATTGGTTAAAAAACGTCACTTACATGTAAATGGTTCCAATTTAATACCTTCCAACAACTCCAACTCGCCTCCTCGCGAGTGCAAACCAGTGCTTCCCCCCCTAAACAGACACGTGGCAATCTCGTATCGCGCGTTACAATCAAACGCACATAAAGCGATTGCTGTTTCCCATTTCTCCACGACCACAGTTCTAAAATCTGTGTGCTGACGTGTTTGACCTTCCCAAAAAAAATTCAGAAATTAGACCCAAAAAAAGGAAATTAAGTCCCAAAAATTCATCGGTTCTTCAAATATAACGGCTTCGATTCTGCTAATTAATAGTAGTTGACACTGAAATTCGTTTCATAGTTCAACAAATAAAAGTTTAATTAGTATTTTTGATTTTTTTGGGTCAAAGATTTTAGGGGTTTTGTGGAAGAATTGTTGTGATGGTGGAAGAAACTGAAGTTAACGAGCTGAAGAAGACGGAGAATGAGAAGAGGAGAAGTGGATTGAAATTGGGTCGATCAGCAATTGGAGCGATTTTGGTGTTGATGATAGCATTTGGTGCGACTTTTTTGTATACCCAGAAGGGAAAATCGTGTCCTTGTTTTCAGGTTTTTTTCTTTTTTTTTTGCTCAATTCCTAATTTTATTTTTTTAAATCAGGGTTTATTTATCTTATTCTTGTTTAGTTTTTGTGTGATTAGAGAAATGTGAAGATTTTTATTGAAGCTTGTTGATCAGTACTTGTTTCCTAGTAGAATGGTGAATCTTATGAATTGTGAAACTATAAATCAAATGGTTAAGGATTTTCTGATGTTAAAATAAGTTTTGAGTTTGTACGAGTTGTTAAAACTGGAAATATCAATTGCCCATGTTGTAAACTATGGCATTTGTAATCCTTGTTGAAAATGAGCATTTTAATGATAGAATTGAGCTTTTGAACACAAAGTGAGCTGATCACTGTATTCTTTTGTTTTGTTTTGGTGGGTGGATAAAGCTCCTTTTGATCATGATTTGATTACGCTTCTTTTGAGGCAAGGGTCAATAGGAAACAATCTCTCTACCCCACAAAAAGGTGGGGTAAGGTCTGCGTACATTGTATCTCTCCGAGGCCCCACTTGTGGGATTACACTGGGTATGTTGTTGTTGTTGATGGTGGGTAGTTAAAGCTTGATTCCTTTTGTACCAAACTGGTATGGTTCAACCATGGAGATGTTAGCTTGTATCTAAACATGTTTAATTCATAATTTTGGTTTAGTTATTGGTAATTGAGAAGACACTCGGTTGCTCATGAGTATCTTCCCTGAATTTATATCGACAAGAATTTGGATATTAGCTAAGCTGCCTGCGAAATTTTCTTTTAGGAATCACATGCTTACTGGAATTTTAAAAGATTGTGTATGCTTCTAGCTATTTGAATTATGCAATTCTCACTGACTGTTTGCTTCTTGACCTTAATGCAGGACTCTAGAAAATATACTGGGATAGTTGAAGACTGTTGTTGTGATTATGAAACAGTTGACACTATTAATGGGGCTGTGCTGCATCCTTTACTCCAAGGGCTTGTTACAACTCCCTTTTTTAGATACTTTAAGGTATGGTGCAAAATCTAACCTATATGAGGATAGTGGCTTCTATATTATCACTTCTTCAATAAATATTAGCACCATATTTTTCTCGCTTGTTTAAAAGTTTTAAGTAGAATTGATTAATGTATACTTACTTCAAAGAAATCTTTGGTAGGAAATTGATGATTATATTTTCATCTGAATAGACGGTTTTAAGAATTTTCCTCTAGTTTCCTGTCTAAGGTTGATTTGGTTGCCAAGAGAGGAAAAAGATAGTGTTACAAAGTTAGTTTTGTTGAATTTTGCGGCATTTGGTTATCAGGGAAGTTGTGGGCAAAGCAATTTAAAATTTATCCTACTGTGCAAACAAATGTAGGAAGATTGAAGGAAAATGGTTTCTTCTCCTTTTAAGTCTCGCCTTTTCTTTCCAAACCTTTATATACAAGAAAGTGACTTCTGAACTTGCTGGACATCTAAAAGAAGCCTAAGGAACTTACTTCATCAAAAAAAGAAGCCTAAGGAAAAAGGCAGCTCACATTTTATTTTTATAATAAGCCCAAAATTAAGGTCAATCATACCTACCACCTTCAAAATTTCGAAAAGGCGATTTGACAACTTGATGTATATCTAATGGCTGCAGGTTAAACTGTGGTGTGACTGCCCTTTTTGGCCTGATGATGGTATGTGTAAGTTACGAGATTGCAGTGTATGCGAATGTCCAGAAAATGAGTTCCCCGAATCTTTTAGGAGACCACCACTTGGCCTTGCTGCTGATGATCTGAAATGCCAAGAGGGAAAACCAGAGGCAGCTGTGGATCGCACTCTCGACTCTAAGGTTTTCAGGGGATGGATAGAGGTAGATAACCCTTGGACAGTTGATGATGAGACAGATAATGGTAATTGATCTATCTTTGTCAATACACAGTGGAAGGTTTTCCTTTCTACATTTTTGGAGTCTTGGTGTATCTTTCGATTCTTTCCAGACTTTTTGTTTGTGACTTCACCTATGTACAATTGCGTGATCAGCATAAGATGAAGCAAATCAAAGTTTGGATTTATCAATTTGCATTATATTGAAGCTTTTGAACTCAACGTTTGTATTGCATTGGGAGTTTAAAACTTATATGATGCCGTGTGTGATTTCATTACTTCTTGAAGGTTTCTATTTAGATTACTAAATTGTTGAACTTCTTCATGCTAGGGGAGATGACATATGTCAATCTCTTGCTGAACCCAGAGCGTTACACTGGTTACACTGGTCCCTCGGCCAGGCGAATATGGGATGCTATATACTCAGAGAATTGTCCAAAATGTGAGTCAATGATCCTTTCAATTGGTTGAAACCATTTGTTTTCCCAATTTTCTTATGAGTCGTATTCTTAAAATTACATTCAGAGGAGAGAACTTTGAAATGTGCAAACACCTTCTTAAGCTAACCTTTCAAATTGTTAGTCTGCTACTCATGCAAATTACTTCCCCTTGTGGTGCAGTATTGTCTTTGTCAACTATTATACACATTATCATTGTGAATTGAACACAAAAGTTACAATTTTATGGGCAGATGCATCTGGAGAGATTTGCCAGGAGAAAAAGGTTTTATACAAACTAATATCTGGTCTCCACTCCTCAATCTCAATACACATAGCTGCTGATTACCTGCTTGATGAAACTAAAAACCAGGTTAGTTTGCATTTAATATGTAGCATGTTTCTATTATGGTTTGCCAGAAAAGACACTTGCATAAGTTTACAACAGCAGCGCGAACCTGTTACATCCAAAAAATAATTCATTATGAAGTGTGAACTATTCTTTTTTCGGAGCACTTTAACAGCTAACTTGACTATTTTGCTGCAATTTTCAGTGGGGTACAAATCCAGATCTGATGTATGATCGTGTTCTACAATATCCTGAACGTGTCCGAAACTTGTATTTTACTTTCCTCTTTGTTCTCCGAGCTGTAACAAAAGTGAGAACTCGCTACATATGTCTATATTTCGGTAACTCCTAGAATGGTAACATTGTATAGATTTATTCATTGTACTTCTCCCTTCTTGATGTGCTATACAGGCAAAAGATTACTTGGAGCAAGCTGAGTATGATACTGGTAATCCTGAGGAAGACCTTAAAGCACAGTCCCTTATTCGACAGCTACTATACAACCCCAAACTGCAGGCTGCATGTCCAGTTCCATTTGACGAAGCTAAACTGTGGAAAGGCCAAAGTGGACCTGAGCTAAAGCAGCAGATTCAAAAGCAATTCAGGAATATTAGGTTTCAATTGAACTGTTCTCAATTTAATTTCGTAAATTCAGAAAAGAAAAGCCTAAAGGATATTATGTTCTTATAGGTGCTGCACTAATCCCCTTTGGACTCTATTTTGAGTCGACTGCATCAGTACATTTATATTTTAGTCTATGTATTCAAATGTACGCATATAATAACTCTGGAAAGAATTGGGAAGATGTTCTTTTAGTGAGGTTGTATTGTTGTTAAGACCACAGAAAGAGCCAAAAATCTTGTGTATGCTGTGCAAAAGTAGTTGTTGCTATGTACTTTACCATATGACTGAACAATGTGTTATTCATGTTGCAGTGCTCTCATGGATTGTGTAGGATGTGAGAAATGTCGACTGTGGGGAAAGCTCCAGGTTCTTGGTCTTGGAACTGCATTAAAGATTCTCTTCTCAGTTGATGGTGAATATCGTCATGATCAACATGTGAGTTTTCTTTATTCTTTTTTCATTTGCTGACCTCTCTCTCGGGAACAAATACATGTTATTCACAGCCAACTATGTTTCTTAGTCTCTCTCTTCTTTTATGTTTTACAGCTGCAGTTACAAAGAAATGAAGTGATTGCTCTGGTAAACCTACTTAATCGCCTATCAGAATCTATCAAGCTAGTACAGGAAATGAGCCCTACATTTGAGAAGACAATGAAGGGGCTAAGTCTACAGCCAGCTGTTAAGTTTATAAGTTCGTGGAATAGACTATTGAAAACAGTATTAGGAGATAGGTAAACACCACTCTCTTTTGTTTGTGATTAATGGTTCAAATCCAAGGGTAAAGTGCATTACTAAATTTTGCTATTCTTTCTTCTTAAAGCTTGAAACAAGGTAAATTTTAGCTTCGAGCTCTTAGACAAGCATGTGGTTATTGTGTCAATATTTCTGTTGGCTGAAATGAATGGTTTTTTAAAGTCTAGACCAAATTTCAATTTGTCAAACTATATAAAGAGGAAGGAGGAAGCAAAAACCTCCTCTCTGGTGCATCCATGATTAACATCCACTCGTGTTTCTTTACCACTTTTGAAATATTTTTTGGGGCCAAGTAGTCTGATGCAATTGCTAATTATATGTATTCTTGACAAAAACTTCTGCAATGACTCAAGCCCCTGAAAACTGTGCACTGGTTGGAAGTTTTCACATGTCACTCTTTGGAACTTCTCTAATATGTTGCTGTCGTTTCCAGGATCCTGAAAAGGAAGAATAAGACTGAGCTGATCTATCTATTGGTCCATTTTCTGTTTTGGTTTTTGTCTTTCGGAAACAGCCTCTCTACCTTCACGAGGTAGGGGGAAGGTCTGTGAACGTTCTACCCTCCCCAGACCCCACTTGTGGGATTAGACGGGGTATGTTGTTGTTCTGTTTTGGGTTATCAGGAACTATGCACACCGTTATGTCGCGTCAAACACATTATAAGCTTTCTATTTACAAGCATCTCATCAAGAATGCTAAAAAATCCATGTGCATTGATAATGTCTCTCCTACCACTTTCTCCCCATGCAATCCCTTGTTTATGAAGATTAGTAGTTCATGACAGCAAATTTTGATCTTTCCCTAGAGAACCCTTTTCTTCCCAAAAGCTGTCTTTATCCAAAATATTGAGTTCATTTATTGCTAGTGTTGTTTCTCTTTTGTTCATACTTCTTATTTGGGAATGGTTTGGAAAATAACATATTATCGATGATGATCGAGTGGTAATGTTGGAAGAAGGGAATTAGCAACAGAATGACATACAAATTGTTAACTTCAAATTTGATAATGAAGGTGAAGTGTAATTCTCATATTTGGTATTCTGTTTTCAGGTTGAGGAAGCTTACATTGTAGTGGGTCATTTTGATACAATTTTGGTGTATAATGATGTAAAGAATGAATACAACTAAACTATTGAAAGGTGAGAAGATTTCTACAGCCGGATAGCATACATGGATACACAGATTAATCGCGGGATCAGTACTGAAATTTGGAAAGACGGGAATCCATTACTAGGTAAACTGGAAATTAGTATTGTGTCACTTGATCATATGTAACTTTATGGATCCCTTTGAAATGTTGTAACATTATTTTTGAAACTATATCTCTCTGTTGCTGAATGAAAAGTGACAATTTTGCTTCTAATATGTTACAACTATCAAGACAATGTTAGCATCCTGTTTTGGACAAAGTAAATTAGCAAATTTAGACAAGTAATACAGGACGATTATTCATGCCTAATTACAATTATCCCTTAGTTATGAAATAATTAGCCCAAAGCTTTTTGCATATAAGAAGATAAAATTGACGCACACTCATCGATGCGGGAACAATTCAACACTCGGAACTCACTTGCAAACACATAAAGACACCTAGATTCTTAGCCTTTGCTCTTTACAACACTTTTTTAGTTATAAATATTTCTTTTAATAATAATCGAATATTCAAACTGTTAGCAAATGAACCTAAAAAGAGTTAGATTAAGACATGTAATTTTTAACCTCATATAAATTCAACTGTACCACTTTTAGGATAAACACAAATTTATTCAACATTATAAATTGAGGAATCATTACTCGAATCTAACTTTAAATGTGATATATTTGATATTTCTATGCCAAATCAATTCGAATATCATGGCAGGCAATGATATATTGGTATTATTACCAAAAAAAAAAAACCAAATTGCATGAACCAACAAGTAATTTAACACTGCATCTTTATTAAAAAAAATTGTGGACACCGAAAGCGGGAAAAAGATAATAAAGGAAGACCCATATCACCGACAATATGTGGTCAATTCTGAAAACGATAAAAATTATTTTATCATATAACGAATTCTTTTTAGGTACTCAAACAAATTATTTTTAAAAAAAAAACAATATAAAACTTAACAAAAATTGGATGATTTAGATTATGACCTGGTTATTAACTATTTCAACAACCCAAATAATTTTTAAGTAGATTGTTGATCCGTCTATTTTACACCTCTACCTAAAATGTTTGCATAGTTGAGATTATATGCGGCGCACCTAAAATTAGAACAGGAACACCACGATCTAAACAAAGAACAAAAGGCAAAAACAATTAGGCATTAGCGCGTTAGATATATAGAAATAGAATAGCTGTGTTTGTATGTCAATCTTTCCCTTTATTAATTTTGGGTAATAATTGGTGTGTCACTCTCAACCAACCCCACCCACTATACTTCCAAACAAACGCGTTACATTTCAATCTTTTCAAATTCACAGCTATTTTCTTCATTTTATTTCCCTTCTTCGATCCTTCCTCATCCCTTTATCAAATTCTACTATATATAATATCCTCCTTTGTGTCTCAATCACAAAACACACACATTTACAATAACAACTCTAATTTATCCCTTTAAATCACTACTCTAATTTTCTATAATGTTACTGCAGCTATCTGTGCTTGCGCTTGTCTTACTATCCCCTGTTTGGGCTGATAATTTCTATCAAGACGCGACGGTCACCTTTGGTGACCAGCACGCTCAGATACAAGATGGAGGGCGCCTTCTCGCCTTGTCCCTTGACAAAATTTCAGGTTCTGGATTTCAGTCTAAGAATGAATATTTATTCGGAAGGTTTGATATGCAGCTCAAACTCGTACCTGGAAATTCTGCTGGCACTGTCACCACATTCTACGTAAGTAATAACACACTTTTCGTATTCTTACTATAACTAATTAATAAAAAAAAAAAAGCATGTCCACTCAAGTGTTTTTTGTGCAATTTGCAGTTGTCTTCTCAAGGAGCAGGGCACGATGAAATTGATTTTGAGTTTCTAGGAAATTCATCAGGACAACCTTACACGGTTCATACCAATGTTTACTCTCAAGGAAAAGGCAACAAAGAACAACAATTCCGCCTCTGGTTTGATCCAACTTCGTCGTTCCACACTTACTCTATTGTTTGGAACTCTCAACGAATCATGTACGTTACAAAATAAACAAATAGTTACTTAGTGTTAGTATTCATGTCTGACATTTTGGGGATTTTTTTTTCTAATTGTTCAGATTTTTGGTGGATAATATCCCAATAAGAGTGTTCAACAACCACGAAGCACTTGGTGTTGCATTCCCAAAGAATCAAGCAATGAGAGTTTACGCGAGTCTATGGAATGCTGATGACTGGGCAACACAAGGAGGGAGGGTGAAGACGGATTGGTCTATGGCTCCATTTACAGCTTCTTACAGAAATTTCAATACAAATGCTTGTGTTTGGTCAGCTGCTACGTCTACTTCGTCTTGTGGAGATTCTAAGACTGAGTCAGTAAACAATGATCAGGCATGGCAAACTCAACAACTGAACGCTAATGGCAGAAATAGGCTTCGATGGGTTCAGCAGAAGCACATGATCTACAATTACTGTGCGGATGCTAATAGGTTCTCTCAAGGCTTTTCTCCTGAATGCAAGCGTTCAAGGTTCTAAGGATATAGTCTATGAATGTAAAATTATCTTCGTTTCACTTTTCTATTCTTTAATTTTGCTATGGGATATCAGGGGAAAG
>JAJOOO010003058.1:0-19771 GCA_029582685.1 Solanum piurae | reverse complement strand
TATGGTTATACGTTTTTATCTTTTTGGGGTGTGTAAACCCAAGCCTTGTAATATACTAGTTTGTTATATGTCTTGAAAGTTGTGTGAAGCATGAGCCGGCTGATTTCGGTACTCGGAAGCTTGTGATGTTCTTGTTATTTCACCCTCGAGTGTGAGGTTAATATATGCATGAAAATCTGGTCGGTTAGTTGCTTAATTTTTTTTTAGTTGGAGTTTGTTATGAATCTAATCCCTCTACTAGATTAAAATCAGTGTGCCCTCATTAATCGGTTTTGAATGTCGCAAGTACTTAGTTACATTTCTTGTTTAAGTAGTGGTATTGTTTTACACGACCTACCCCTTTTCCCTCTCAAAAGAGACTCAGTTCCAGTTCAACGTTAACAGCCCATTCCAAACACCAACATCAGCAGCGCGTCAACAACGAGTACACGGAAAAATAGAGCAAATTCACGGCGTGAACAACAGCTCAATACGACGATCCAAACAGCAACCAAACGACGCCTCCTACGTTCACAATTTTTCACGGCGATACACGGTCCAATACACAGAAAAGAAGCAACAGAGGGCAATGTTGCGTCTCTTTTGTCCTCTTCCTCCAACGTCCTTCTCAGTCGCAGCAGAAAAGAGCAGCAAAAGCAAATGTGGGATCGTCCTTCCAGTTCAACGTTAACAACCCATTCCAAACACCAACATCAGCAGCGCTTCAACAACGAGTACACGGAAAAATAGAGCAAATTCACGGCGTGAACAGATCAGAATCTTCTACAGCTAGCACTCCAAATATGGCCAAGGCAAGCCTCGCGTTCCTACTTGTCCACAATGTGGAAAGAATCATTATGGCACTTGCAGGAGAGCTTCTGGTGCATGTTTCAATTGTGGGAGCTTTAATCATAAAGTGAAAGATTTTCCTAATCCTAGTAAATGCTCCTTCCTTTAAAACTGAAGCCTCAATTCATAACCCTCCTGTTAATCCTCCTCAAACTAATAGAGGTGCAAGACCTAAAAACACTCAGGCAGCGGTTACAAGTGGAGTTAATCAGGCTAGTGGGCAAAAGGCTACTGCACGCGCTTATGCGATGAGGCAGAGGGATGATCAAGATGGACAAGACATGGTTGTCGGTAAATTTCACTTTTTTGGCTTATGTGTGTTTACATTGTTTGATCCTGGTTCTACACATTCCTATATTTGTTCATCACTTGTTCTTCTTGGAAATGTGAAATCTATGAGACTTGATTATAATGTGCTAGTTGAAAGTCTTTTGGGTTATCAAGTTGTGTGTAATCGAGTTTACCAAGATTGTCCATTTGTGATTCAAAACCTAGTCTTCCCTGCTGATTTGATTGAAATGCCCTTCAAGGATTTTGATATTATTATCGAGATGGATTGGCTTTATAAATATCATGCGGTGGTAGATTGTAGGTCTAAGCATGTGACTTTTAAAGATCCTACATTTTCACACATCATTGTACAAGGTGAAAGATCAATGACATCTAGTATTATTTCTACGGCCTTGGCAAGAAAGTGGATGCGTCAAGGTTGTAGGGCATACCTTGTTCACATAGTTGATACACAATTGAAGAGTCCTTGTATCAAAGACATACCTATTGTATGTGATTTTCCAGAAGTATTTCTAGAAAACCTTCCGGGATTGCCCCCGGAAAGAGAGGTTGAATTTCCAATCGAGCTTATCCCTGGATCTACCCCTATTTCTATCACTCCTTATAGAATGGCTCCAGCAGAATTAAGAGAATTGAAATCTCAACTGCAAGAACTTCTTGAGAAAGGTTTTATTCGACCTAGTGTTTCTCCTTGGGGAGCCCCTATTTTATTCGTAAAGAAGAAATATGGCACTCTTAGGCTTTGTATTGACTATAGACAATTGAACAGAATAACAATCAAGAATAGATATCCGCTTCCAAGGATCGATGATTTGTTTGACCATCTTAAGGGTGCTAAAGTATTCTCAAAAATTGATTTAAGGTTTGGATATCACCAACTGCGGGTTAGAGAGAATGATATTCCTAAAACTGCTTTTAGAACTCGGTATGGTCATTATAAACTTTTGGTGATTCCATTCGGATTGACAAATGCTCCTGTGGTATTTATGGATCTAATGAATCGAGTATTCAAACCTTATATTGATCAGTTTGTGGTTGTTTTTATAGCTGATATTTTAATATTTTCCAGAAGTAGTGAAGACCATGATAAACACCTCTGGATTATTTTGCAAATTTTGAGGGAGAAAGAGCTTTATGCTAAACTTTCCAAGTGTGAATTTTGGCTTGATGAAGTAACTTTTCTGGGACATGTTGTATCAACAGAAGGTGTGAAGGTGGATCCTAGTAAAATACAAACAGTTGTTGAATGGATACCTCCCAAAAGTCCGACTGAGGTAAGAAGTTTCTTGGGATTAGCAGGATACTACAGAAGATTTGTGAAAGGCTTTTCCATTATCACCTCTCCTTTGACTAAGATCTTGCAGAAGGAAGTAAAGTTTATTTGGGATGACAAATGTCAAGAGAGCTTGAAACTCTCAAATCCTTGTTGACTCAAGTGCCTATACTTACTCTACCAATTGAAGGGAAAGAGTATGTAGTATACAGTGATGCTTCTCACAATGGTCTAGAATGCGTTTTGATGCAAGAAGGGAAGGTAATTTCTTATGCCTCTCAGAAATTAAAACCGCATGAATTGAATTATCCTACTCATGATCTTGAACTTGCTGCTATAGTGTTTGCTTTAAAAATATGACGGCATTATTTGTATGGAGAGAAATGTCATATATTCACTGATCACAAGAGCTTAAAGTACTTGGGTACTCAAAAGGAGCTAAACCTTCGACAACGTAGATGGCTTGAACTCATCAAGGATTATGACTGCACAATTGATTATCATCCAGGTAAAGCCAATGTGTTTGCAGATTCTTTAAGTCGGAAATCCTCCGCAAGCATTTCTTTGAGTCCTTTACCCTTGCTCCTTGAGTTAAGAGCCTTGAATGTTTGTTTTACACTTGATTCAAATGGTTCAGTTATTGCTAATTTGCAAGTAAAGACAATATTACTTGAACAAGTGAAAGAAGCGCAAAAGTTAGATGAGAAACTTGTAAAATTGACCAGAGAAGTTCAAAGTGGTAAAAAACTTGATTTTACATTTACGGAGGATGGTGGCTTATTTTATCAAAATAGGTTATGCGTCCCTAATGATGACAAATTGAGGAGACAAATATTGAATGAAGCACATATTGCATCATATGCAATGCATCCTGGAGATACAAAGATGTACCAGACCATCAAAGAAAATTATTGGTGGAATGGTATGAAGGAGACATTGCGGAGTTCATCTCTAAATGTTTGGTTTGTCAACAAGTAAAGGCAGAACATCAAGTCCCAGTTGTTTTACTACAGCCCTTGTCGATGCCATAATGGAAATGTGAAAGAATAACAATGGACTTTATTTCAGGACTTCCTCGCACTCAAAGGAACCATGATGCAATATGGGTGATTGTGGACAGGATAACCAAGAGTGCTCACTTCTTAGCAATCGGGATGGATAACTCATTTGAGCGTTTAGCCGAATTGTACATTAATGAGATTGTAAGACTACATGGGGTACCTGTATCTATTGTATCTGATCGAGACCCAAGGTTTACGTCTAGATTTTGGGGTAGCTTGCAGGAAGCTTTGGGTACTAAGTTGAAATTTAGCACTTCGTTCCATCCTTAGACAGACGGCCAGTCGAAAAGAGTGATTTAAATTTTGGAGGATATGCTTCGAGCTTGCATTATGGAGTTTGAGGGTAGTTGGGACAAACACTTGGCTTTGATAGAATTTGCTTACAATAACAGTTACCAATCGAGTATTGCAATGATTCCCTATGAAGCCTTGTACGGAAGGAAATGTCGGACCCACCCCTCTTTGTTGGAGTGAAGTTGGTGAAAGAAAGCTTGTTGGTCCTGAATTTGTGCAACAAACAGAGGACAAGGTAAAAATTATCAAGGATCGTCTAAAAATTTCTTCAGATAGACAAAAGTAGTACGCTGATCTTAAAAGGCGTGACATTGAATATCAAGTTGGAGATAAAGCATTCTTAAAGGTGTCTCCATGGAAAAAGATTATGAGATTTGGCCAGAAAGGAAAACTTAGTCCCCGATTTATTGGACCTTATGAGATACTTGAAAGGGTTGGACCAGTTGCATATAAATTAGCTTTGCCACCGGAGTTAGATAAGATCCACAATGTCTTCCATGTTTCTATGCTCAGAAGATATCGTTCTGACCCATCTCATGTTCTTCCAGTTGAATCTATTGAGGCTAATCCTGACTTGACGTATAATGAAGAAACTATTCGAATTCAAGCTCGAGAAGTAAAGCAACTTAGGAACAAGAGAATTCCCTTAGTAAAGGTATGTTGGAGGAACCATTCTGGAAAAGAGGCTACGTGGGAAAGAGAAGAAGACATAAGAACCCAGTATCCGCACTTGTTCCGGGAATAGTGTAAGGTAAATTTCGAGATGAAATTTCTTTAAGGGGGACAGAGTTGTAACACCCCGAAAATTCTAACAAGATGTCGCAAGTCGATAAACCACTGCTTAATTACTACAATATGTTTTATTCTCATTTTGGGAACTTGAAATAATGTTATATTTGCATCCTTGCTTAAAATAATTGTCATCGTAATTTAATGATTTGTATGGGAGTAGTTGCGTAATGTTTTATTTAGAAATATGTATAGTTTTAAAAAGGAGGTGAAGGATATATATATATATATATATAGGGGTATATGTATGCAATTGGGCAGCACACAATTATTTGGGCAGCCAACTTTTAGGGACAACTGTGTATATTATAAACACCTCTTGTGTTACTATATTTTGACACCTCCTCTTAGGAAATTCGTCTCAGCTGAAGTATAAGTCCCTTAGAACATTATCTAACCTTTTGTTCTTCAAGATCACAAGAGAAAATCTTGGTCCTTTTGGCTGAAAATCGAGTTACACTCTTCTCTTTGGTAAGTAGTAAAACCTGTTTTTGAGCTGGGTAGCGTTTAGTAGATTAAGCATATCTCGTTCTGTAGAACTTTTTTTACTGTGAATAAATATGATTTGGAAAGATAATTCGAATATGTACAACTCTTATGTTGATGTTAAACTCTAATTTGGTTGTTATGGATTCGAAATATGGGACGCATCATAAGACAAGTTCTGTCTAGATTCTGAAGTTTGAAATCCTGTATGGACAACTATTAGTGTTTTGAATATATCTTTTGATAAAAAATACATTTTGAGGTGATTCTTGGTTTTTTTTCAACCTTAAGAGAGGTACCTACATCTTTCATGAAGAGTATACAGTCTAGTTTGGCCGTTTGCCATTTCAAATCTTAGTTGCGACATGAGGCACTAGGATGACAGAATTTATTGTTCTGGGAGCATAGTCGTATTTGTACAGGCTAGGCTTACTTGTGATGATAACCCTATTTTTACGTCATCATTATTGAGCTTCTAGAAAGTAAATAAGTTATTGAATTCATATTTTAAGGTTGTATATCCTTGTATACAAGTTGAAGACTTTGATACGCTGCTTGGTCTACGGTTTGACTCGTGGAGTTTTGTTGGACTATTTGTGTGCTAAAGAACTGAGGTTTGTGTATAAACTTGTACTTGTACTCTTTTTACCTGCTGGTATATGTGAAAGTTTATCTTGGTACCTTGGTTACCCCTTGTCACTTTGCATTGTCGTGTTGGTATCCTTTAAGACATTAAAGACGCTTGTGTAACTCGCCCACTTGTACGGATTGTCTGATCACTTGGCACTCTTGTTGGGACCTTGTCCTTCTTGTGGTTGTGAATTCGTCACTCTTGGCATGCCTCTTGGTTCGGATCATTTGCCATCTTGACTCTGGATTTTTAGTTTGTCTTAAGAATGGAAGTTGTCCATTTTAAGTACGAACTAGGAAGCCATTTTTAATATGGTTCTTGGTTCTCTTGATTATTGGGTTTTGACCCTTCTTGATGTAGGGCGTTGATCCTTCTTGATACCTGCTCGTGCTTAGTAGGACGACATGATGTATTTATTGGGTGAGCCTTGTTATTGAATCTCTTGAAAAGTTGTGCTAGGAGCATTCTTGACATTTGGACCTTTAAATATTGAACTTGATACTCCTTGTATATTATTTACTTGATTTATTTATTATGTTCAATTATGCTTCCCTTGACTTGAGAATGATAACTTGTTGAATTTGAGGGCTCCAAACATATAGTTTTTACACCACTAAGCTATATGCTTAGCGATAGTTGTTTCTATCGTAGGGGATGTTCGCGATGATGCTTGAAGTTGGCCATTGAAGATGGAGATTTTGAAAGCTTTAAGGAGATCACATTTGCATATAGGCATATATAGTTTGTATAAACCTTGGGACTTGTACATGATCTTTGTGTTGTATATTTACATAAATTTTGAGGGCTGATTTGGCCATGTCACCATGGGTTGTAATATAAGTATGGTTATACGTTTTTATCTTTTTGGGGTGTGTAAACACTAGCCTTGTAATATACTAGTTTGCTATATGTCTTGAAAGTTGTGTGAAGCATGAGCCGGCTGATTTCGGTACTCGGAAGCTTGTGATGTTCTTGTTATTTCACCCTCGAGTGTGAGGTTAATATATGCATGAAAATCTGGTCGGTTAGTTGCTTAATTTTTTTTTAGTTGGAGTTTGTTATGAATCTAATCCCTCTACTAGATTAAAATCAGTGTGCCCTCATTAATCGGTTTTGAATGTCGCAAGTACTTAGTTACATTTCTTGTTTAAGTAGTGGTATTGTTCTACACGACCCAACCCTTTTTCCCTCTCAAAAGAGACTCAGTTCCAGTTCAACGTTAACAGCCCATTCCAAACACCAACATCAGCAGCGCGTTAACAACGAGTACACGAAAAAATAGAGCAAATTCACGGCGTGAACAACAGCTCAAAACGACGATCCAAACAGCAACCAAAAGACGCCTCCTACGTTCACAATTTTTCACGGCGATACACGGTCCAATACACAGAAAAGCAGCAACAGAGGGCAGTGTTGCGTCTCCTTTGTCCTCTTCCTCCAACGTCCTTCTCAGTTGCAACATAAAAGAGCAGCAAAAGCAAATGCGGGATCGTCCTTGCACCTTGGGATTGCGCCATGTGGCACAACGAGGACGATCGAATCGATCCGGAGCATCCATCTTCCCTTTCCTCGTTCAGAATTGGGCGAAAACTTCAGAAAAAGGTGTTTTTCCTAAAATGGTGAAAGAGTTTTAAAGTTTGAATTTGGGTAGGCCTCATTCCTACCCGTTTTTCACCCGTTTCCCCCCAAAAAATGAACCCTAATTCTCATCTACATAAGCCTACTCTTCTTCAGTGAAAAGTGTGGGAGAAAATTTGTTGGTAGAAAGCAGTGAGAAAAATACAAAAAGAAACTGAAATTCATCAAGCATAGGCAAGAAAAATCAAAGCAAAAGTTAGAAAGATAGTGTTTATATCACTGAGTTTCTGAATCTTCTCTTTGGAATTCGAGTTTCCGACGAGATTCCATTCGTAGTAAAGTCCATACTCCCTGCTCATTTTGTCTCGGTTCTGCTGCTCCAAGAAAGGTAATCTTGTGTCCTATTGTATTCCATTTCAATATGGTGTGTTGTATACTCAATACTTTGTTATAAGTTATTTTATTTAGTGTATTTGGTTTATCGTTTTAGCATTCCTGTGAATCCCGAGTCAGCTAGCATGAGTCAAATTTTAATAAAGTTTATCTTGGTATTAGATGGTAGTTGTTAGATTTGTTGGCTCAATATCATGACCTGTGAGATTGGTTGGTTTCTGTTTTGTTTTTTTTGCTCGAAATGGTTTCGTATTCATTTGGTTTCAAGTGTCAAGCATATATGATGTTTACATAGACCTCTTCTCCATTTTGGGTGTTACAACTTGTAGTATCATCTTAACAGGTCATTTTTGCCTATTTAAACTTGATGTTCAATGTGTTTTCATGTTACTGTACCAATTAAGGGCTTTTGAATCTCATGGTGATTTCATTTTTCATTTAGGATAATTATTCTAACTCTTTATCTTGTTTCTAATTGAATTGCAAATATTTTGGATTGATCCTCATATTATCGTTGTTTAAATTCTCTAAGAGTCATGTTTTTCCCTTTTGTTTAAAACTTTTTTTTCTCTTCTATGTGAAGTCTTAATTTTGGGTTTAGATTTTGTTTGGTTCACCTGAGTTGAATATGTTGTCTTTATTATTTTAATATATCTTTGGTTAAATCTTTGTCTTTGTGTTGTCGGCACCTGTAATATTGCTTTGCTCTCATGTGTAGTAGCCATTAAAATTTGTTTGCTTGAGAATAGAATATTAGATTTTTGCATAAGTTAATTTAATATTAGTCCAAATAGTTGTTGAATGTGTCTTACACGTGATTCAAAAATGTGTATTCTTCCTTATGTTTTCTTTTTCCAGCTAGTGAGCTTATTTCCAAGTCAATAAGTTTGTCGTCATTATAGGTGTTTGACTCTTGATTCTTCATATTGTGGTATAAAAATGTATTTCTTTTAGGTTTATCTACTTGATGCTCATTGTTAAACATTATGAGACCATGATTAATTATTATAAATGTACTTTGACTATTGAGCGTTTGTTTAGTTATTGACGGGCAATTGGGCTTGTCATTATCCACATGCTTAGTTATTTTAGTGGAGTCTCGTTATAATTAATTATTAATCCTTATATTTTTTTTGTCGCATAAACTTTTTATCCGAGTCCAATTTGGGACTCCCTTTTTCCTTGCATTTTATATTGGGTCAAATTCAACAATTTTCTTTGAGTTGGCCCCACCTCAAAGGAGCAACGAAGATGAAACAGGGGTACAACTCAAATACACAGAGAAAAAGGCCAAAATTTGGCTTGTATACAACAGTATACATCAAAATGCATACACAGATTTTTGAAGGCAAATAAACCCAGAGCCCTTGAATATTTTTCAGCGGGTTCAGGCAGCAAAAGAAATGGGGTCCAATGAAATAAGCACCATCAACTATTTTGATGAAAGTGGGACAAAAAACCATCATTTTGGGCTCGACTATAGCATTAGGACAAGTTCAGCAGATTTGGAGTTTGGGGGATTAAGTCCATTATTTGGACTAAAAATTTGTTTATTTAACAACTTATTTGTTTATTTGTACTTGACTAACAATTTATCTTGATCTTGGTTTAACTAAATTAATTTCCCAAAGACAGCCATTTCTTTTTCTTATTCAAATAAAAAATATTTATTTTATTTTATATTTATCTTTATTTTATTATTTGGCTTGCAACTTGAATTATTCCCTTTAGAATATTTCCCTTTAATTGTTCCCCTTAAAAATATTAAAAATAAGTAAATAATAATTAAAAAAATGAATGAGTTCTTTTTTACTTGATATAAATTTTAAAAGTTAGTTGGAAAGTCATTTTAGTCAAATCGTTGGTCAACCGCAAGCTAGCGGACATTTCAACAGCCTAACACCTTCTTGGAATGTACATTGAACTCGAACCCTTTTCGTTTTCAACTGATTTTATCTGTTTAAGTCTTTTGAAAACCTTAAGTTTTTTCTTAATTTTTACAAAAAAAATTATTGGCGACTCTGTTTCTTTTGGAAATTTGATTTCTCTTAAATCATAAGTTTAATCAATTTTTCCAAAACTTAGTCCATTTTTCTTTTATTTAAATTTTCGAGTAAAACAGAAATGGCGACTCCGCTGGAGACTTAATTAAGTTCTAACCATAATATTTGACTTATTTGACCAATTGTTATTAATTGCTGAATTGTTTATATGCGCTTAATGTGTTTAAATTGATATAGTTGTCATTGCATTCATGGCATTTCCTATTGTATGTATAGTATATTAAGGACGGTTTTTGCATAATCGCAACCGAACTTTTTATACTCAACCCTTTTTTGAAAGGATTGGCAATTTATTGGTACGTCATGCGTCCAATGGTTGTCGTGAGTTCCAGCCTAAGTTGTCCATTTGGGTTCTCGGTCTTTCAAAATCCACTCTTAGTTAACTAGCGTCAAAACCAAATCCCTAATTTAGTGCATCTTGAACTAAGTTGACCCATCACCCAAGGAGTGTTGGGCCCATTAGAAGCCCACCTTGTGTCTATTTGACCCATTTCGGTCAATAAAAGACAATCATGATTTGTGTTTAATTGAAGGATGTATATGTCATTTTTAAATAAATCAATTATCAAGTGGGGGTGGGGGTTAACTTACCTTTGTCTATTTTCTTGTAGGATGAATCCGACATGTGAGTCGTTGAGGACCCGAATGGTGACCATACCTCATCCTTACCTTCAAGTTTGGTAGAAGTTCATGAACGCGGAAGACAAGAAGAAAGTTCAAAGACACATAGGCCATCTCCCGTCATTAATGAAAATGGTGGCTTATCCCGACTTGATTGGAACAATGGTGAAATTTTGGGACAACGACAACATGGTATTTCGGTTTGGGGAACTAGAGTTGACTCCGACTATCGATGAAGTTCTTGCAATTTATGAGAGTGTTGACATGTGCAACAAGAGGAAACACCAACCCGATACTGATCTTCTCTTTCCGAAGGTACGGGATTTTGACGAACTTAAAGAAAAACTTTCACATATCAAAGCTTAATGGATGGACAGCTTCCCCGGTCAAATATTCCACTTCGGAAGTTGTATTATCAATTTGGACGCGCAACAGCTTACGAGAAGTTCAAAGAAGAGTTTGTCTCGGAAGAAAACTGGAAGGAAACACGCCCCCTCGCTTTTGCGATATGCCTACTTGGGACAATGGTGTTTCCCCAAGGACCAAACTACACCATCCATCCAAGTGTAGTAATGGTCACTCATGCTATTTTTAATGGAGTAGGCTACGGGTCTGCATGAAAATACTACAATTTAGCTCCCATGATCCTTGCTGACATTTACAGGGCATTGGATAGATGTAAAAGCGGCACACGTTTCTTTCAAGGGTGCAACCTAATACTTCAATGGTGGATGATGAGACACTTGATCAAAACTCATAATCCAAAGGAACCATATCCCTTGGAAAGACCGAACAGACTCGAAAGTCACGATTAGTGGGTGCAACGTAATCATTTCAACAGGATTGGAGGCCAAGAATTTTGGTACCCGAGACTTCAAGGTTTGAGAGAGGAAAATGTGCAGTGGTCGATCCAATGTTTGGTAGTAACAAAACAAATGGTGATTCGAAGTGGAAAGGCCCCCTACTTGATATTTGTTGGGTTGAGAGGAACTCGGTCATATGCTCCTTCTCGAGTACTTAGACAACTAGGAGGGAAACAAAAGCTTCCTCAAATCGAAGACATGATAAGATTTGTGACGGATCATAAAAATGGCGAAATCGCTTTTACTAAAAAGATGCTTCAATTATGGAAAACTTGAAGGGTATTGGGTGAGCCGGTGCCAAACAGGTTTCGTCCTGAATGTTCTAAGGATTACAATAACTATTTATTTGTTTATTTGTACTTGACTAACAATTTATCTTGATCTTGGTTTAACTAAATTAACTTCCCAGAGATAGCCATTTCTTTTTCATATTCAAATAAAAAATATTTATTTTATTTAATATTTAGCTTTATTTTATTATTTGTCTTGCAACTTGAATTATTCCCTTTAGAATATTTTCCTTTAATTGTTCCCCTTTAAAAAAAAAAAAAGTAAATAAAAACAAAAATGAATGAGTTCGTTTTTACTTGATAAAAAATTTAAAAGTTAGTTGAAAAGTTATTTTAGTCAAATCGCCGGTCAACCGCAAGTTAGCGGACATTCCAAGGGCCTAACACCTTCTCGGAATGTACATTGAACTCGAACTCGTTTCGTTTTCAACTGATTTTATCTGTTTAAGTCTTTTGAAAACCTTAAGTTTTTTCTTGATTTTTACCAAAAAAATTAAATGGCGACTCTGTTTCTTTTGAAAATTTGATTTCTCTTAAATCATTAGTTTCATCGATTTTCGAAACTTAGTACATTTTTCTTTTATTTATATTTTCGAGTAAAACAAACACTGCGCAATACAATATAACAAACCCAATAACTAAACCAATGCTATTCAAACTCAAAGAACCGATAGATATTTTACTAATTCGTTATTGGAATTATAAAGAAATTAAGAACTAAAAGGAAAATTGAAGAACACAAGTAGAAGAAAGGGATGAGAAGCATCAGAGAAAGGGGATGAGAGGACTAGACATTTTTCTCAACAATTTGCATAATCCCTTAATCCCATAATACAAGATGAGATTAAAAAAAATGGTGGTACTTTTAACCAAAAAACAAATTTTAGGTTTTCTATAGGTGAAAATTCTTTTAGCCCTCTTACTTTAAAAATCAAATATCTCCCTCGATATTGAAAAATCAAATAGTTTTATCTTCTTATCTCAACCTCCCATCACTCAGTATCGTTAAAGAAGCAAAATAAAATTTCACATATATTCTTATTTATAATAATTAGGGGAATGCTCCTAAATTCTAATTAATCATATATTATTTTCCCACAATATTTCTTCAATCCATTATTAAGATTTATCGAGTAACACTGTTTCCTCCTTCAAGAAATGTCATTTTGGGCAGAGACGTGGTACAACAATTTTTTTGTTTGTTTTCCACCCGGTGTTTGGAGCCCATATTAGAGCTCCGACTAAATTCGAATTGCAGGGCCCATTCAGGGGTGACGCTCCCAACAGGGACATGGTACAACAATTTAACACGTTATACACGTCAAGAGATCAAATCCAGGATTTTGATTTTAATTTAAACCTGTGACTTTTAATACATACTACTATGTTTTTACTAATGTCGAATTATATAGAAGATCTATAGCAGACACGACAATACTACCAAATATACTCAAGTTCTCGTTTTCCTTTGTAAGAGTAGAGTCATAAACATAACCCCATTTTCTTTGAAACTCATTCTCGCACCGAAAAGCATTTAGTTGAGCTGCAATTCCTGCATCGTTCAAGTAAAAATATTGACCTTTCTTTAGAAAGTGCTCCTCCGCGCTTCTTAAAGTATCAATAACAAATTGGTAATAATCCAAACAATAATTATATATATCTTTTAAGTTAAAGTCGGTTGTCTGATCTGTAAAGATGTGAATCTTTTTTGTTGTCTCGGAGGCGTTAGTCAATGTTAAGTTGATGGCCTCTAGTGTCAACTCATAAGCACTCCTATGAGGATTTAGACCAAAGACTTCTAAGCAAAATCTTGGATTATTGGAGTTGATGCACACTTTTTCCAAGGGATTACTTGTACTTGTCGTCATGAAGAAAGCAATAATTAGACATAAGACTAGTGTTGAGCCAAAGGAAGAAGAGGATGTTGTCATTGTCTTGTTTTCCCCTTTAGATTGGTGGATTTATAGTGATTTTATAAGGTTGAAATTTAGCTATATTTCAAGATGAGAGATTAATATTATTCATTAAATAGATTATGAATTTTTCTATATATAGTATGTTTGTTTTTATGCCTTGTTTAGTTTTTTCGTCTTTGTTTAACCTTAAAAGATTTATTTATATTGAGAAATTTATTTATTCATTTCACAGCCTTTTGTTCTTTGATATATATTTATCATATATATATCAATAGACTTCAAAGTTTACCTGAGAAAAAAATGGGCATAGACAATTTTCCATTTGTTTCAAAATAATATATTTATTTATTTATTTTAAAAAAAGAAGGAAAAGAAGGGATTCAATGTGATTTGGGGCAGTGGATGGTGTTGCTCCTCCCATAATCAACGGTCTCGAATTCGAGTTTGGATATGAAAAAATCCTTAGTAGGGAGCGCTTCACCCAAAATGGAGCCCTTACGCAACGTGAATTCGAATTGATCAGGCTTTAATAAGGATATTAAACACCGGATAGAAAACCACAAAAAATGTAATTTGTCTTTGCCATTAAAAGGCTAATATATATATATATATAATAAACTTATAAATTTGCAATATTTTGTATAATATATGGTATAAAAAAGTTGAGATACTAATTATATTAAGTAAATAGCAATAAAAAGATAAGCTATTCTGAAAAAATAAAACGGTAGGTAGTTTTTTGCCGTATTTATTCTTTTAGATTTTTTATGGGTGAAAAATATTTTAGTCCTCTAACTTTTTTTAGAAAAAAATAAATACAGTAAAACCTCACTAAATTAATACTCGGTAAATTAATAATCTCTTTAAAATAATATTTTTTTCCGGTCCCGACTTGGCCCAATTGAAAATAGAGTAAATTTTAGGTTTAGCAAACATAAAAATCATATTTGTATGTTATAGCTATAGTTTATATAATTGCATTCCATAGAAAACTTTATGTTTGCTATGGCTATTAATCTGTATATTTCGGTATACATATACATAAAAATCTTTATTTATATATTTTGGTATATAAACAAAATTATTACATATATACAACACATATGTATACCGAATGGGCCCTGCAAAATCTGTATTTGTATATTTCGGTATACAAACTAAAACATAGTTATTGTATATAAATAAAATTACTACATATATACAACACATATGTATACCGAATGGGTCCTGCAAAATCTGTATTTGTATATTTCCTTTACAAACTAAAACAATAATTGTATATAAACAAAATTACTACATATATACAACACATATGTATACTGAAATATACAAATACAGATGGCAAAAAATATGGAATGTTTGTTGCGAATTACAAATAAAAGAAACTATGACTATAGATTTAATTTGAATTAATAGTTTGTTATTTCATACAATTTTCCCTTGAAAAAATGTCACATTTCGATAAAATATATAAGATAATGTATATTTTTAGGAGAATCCTATATTAATATATGGTCCCATTATTATTATACATTAATATTTCTTTATTATAAATATATCTACGACAATTTAGTGAAATATGATTCTACAGTGTTTTGTTTTTTTGTTAAAATTTAATTCTAGTTGATGTTCATCTCTAACTTCTGTTGTTGTATCTAAAAGTTTTGATGTTTTCTTTTCGAACTGCACCATAAGATTGTGAAGAGTTCTAGATGCGATAAGTGTTTCCTTACGCGTCACTGGTTCCAAAGGTAATGTATCATCTTCAACTTCATCATCAACATTTTTTTTTTCTGATGATATTCTCAATTTCTTCTAAGTCTAGACCTCTGAACATGTATCATTTTCATTCGGATAATCAACAGGTTATTGACGTCAATTTATTGCAGTAACTGAGATCATTAATCATGACCCCTAGTTCATGAATGACGTTTTCACAAGTGGGTTCATTCAAATTCTTTGAGATTTCATTCCCTCAACGAATTTTGTAGTGTTGAAAACAATTTACTATTGTTTCTTGTTGAACATTTGTTGACCATGTCGGGATTGCAAAATTGACAGCATCCAAAACGTTAATCTTTCCTAGATCCGTTTGTCCCACTTTATAGCTTTCTAATATTCTATGATAAAATATATTGCAATAATACATCTTGGAAGCTCTTATTATTCCAGCATCACAAGGTTGAATCTCAAAACATTCTTTAAATTAATAAATATTAATTTATCAATTAAATAATATATTTATAAAATAGTAATATTTTATGATCCCACCTATATTGATTTAGTGAGGTTTTATTGTACCTCCCTCAACTAATATTATAGTGTTATTTACAATTGATAACAAATATGAATAGGAGTTGTATATGTATAATCCGAGCGTGTCAAAGGAAAATCCCTATTTTCATGCAGCATATTAATTGCCCAAAAATTAGTTATTTTTCCTTTTTGAAGCCTTTTCTTTTTTGGAAACATTTCCTTGACATTCAATATTATAGTGTCATTTATCATTAACATTAATACCAATGGTATTAAATTTATATTAAAAAAAATACCTCTTTGTAATTTTAATAATAAATAGTACTGAAATGAGGTGAACATAGACCAACCATTTGAAAAGGAATGTCCCTATTTTAATGCAGCATACTTATTGCCCAAAAAATAGATTTTTCCCCTTTTGAAGCATTTCTATAATTAAAAAAAATACAAAACAAAGATATGTTTATTCTAACGCTAATGCCAAATACATGAATTTATCTGCATTATATACCAAAACAAAACTATTAAAGAAAGTCAAAAACTCGTGAAAATTAATCGATTTAAAAAGCTTTGAATGTAAATTAATTTTTGAGAGGAATATCCTGATTATTATTTTTTTGGGGGAGGGGGGGTTGAAATATTATTTTTTGAATAAATAGGCACCTCATCGATCCTAATAGTATTATATAGTTAATATATTCTTTAACACTAGTAATAAATAGTTTATATATTCCATAACACTAGTAATATTTTTTTTATCAAAATTTAAGAAACATCCAAAATTATTTTTTCACTCCAAGTTACTCAAAAATTTAGAAACAATTCCAATTTGTATTCACATCTTCAGACAAGACTTCAATTTTCAATGACAAAAGTATAAACAAATATATTAAATTAATTTGATCAATTGACTAACATATAGTTGATATAACAAAAGTATTAAATTATTGAGAGAATAGTTTTTCCTTAAACAAGACTTTGTTTGAAAACTCCATGGTGAATGTGTTACACAATCCGTTTCAGTCATTATGAGTAGATCAATGGTGAAAGAATTTGGGCAATAAATTTTTGTGGATAGTGACTTAAAAAATTTATGCTAGGCTAGGCTAACCTTAGAAAGAATCTGGGCTAAGTGGGGTGTTGGTCATCTGAGGATGGGTGGGGTGTAATGCCTAGGCTTGGTTGATATTTTCTTGTAGCCAAGACATTAAGGAACCTATAGTGCTTTACGAAATTGAATTCACGTAAGTAGAACTCTCAAAATTGATCTTGGCATGGAAGGGATAGATCGGGACGTCAAGAGAAGTATGTGTGTTGTGAAAAAGGCACTTTTCAAAAATTTCCGAAGCAACAGTACTTTCGCATAGTCCCTATCGTGCGAGGCTCCCATTATAGTAAGTGTGTGCAGGCGCTATAGCGGGGGTAAGTTCCGCTATAACGGATTTGGCTGTTATAGCGGGGAAAAGGGGATTTTATACAGAATCTGCCTCAAAACCTCTTAATTTCTACAGTTTGTTCTTGAGATTTGAGAGGGGCGATTTAGGGCAGATTCTACTCAATTTTTTACATAATTTATCGGTAAAGGTAAGTTTGTTACTCCTCAACCTTGTATATTCATTCTTAAGCCTTAGAATCTAAGATAATACTCTTAGCGGAGGATTTGACATGATTCATGGTGGAAAATCCCTGAGTTGGGGAGGACGATCATGAATTGGCCTAGGGATAGGATTTGGTTATAATCCGAGTAATGTTTAGGTTATTTTTAGATTAATTGTTGCATTTATTTAATTGTTTAGACCAAGAACAATCCAAGACACTTCAAAAAGGGAAAGTTCGAGTTCTTTAGAGTTTTCAAGAGGCTTAATTCAAGGTAGGTGATGATTGTTCGTTTTTCGATTTATGTATGCATGTCTACTTCTTGTAGTAACATTTGTGCAATGTATGTTAGGAAAAACATAGAGATTTGTGGTATTTTCATTGTGTTAGTGATTTGTGCATGATTGTAAGTGATTGTTGATTGGCTCAGGTACAACACCTGATATGACAATAACTTAATTGGCTCGGATACCACGCTGATACACTAACAGATCGAGTATGGATTCCATGAGAGGATCAGGTATATGTTTATGGTTCAATAAGAGGACTGGACATTTGCATTTGTGATCATATGAGACATTTTTTTTAAAAATCAAATCTTATATACTCAAGTGGACCTATTTTATTAATAATCCACAAAAAACAAACGGAAAACAAGCCCAAACCGCCTGATCCAAAAAACAAAGTTTCCTAATTATCTAAAAAACACTAGACATAGTTAAAGAGAACTTTGTACTCTCCTTCTTCTTCGATTCCTTATGTGATGTTTCTTTTGAGCTGGAATCGGCATCTTCAAGCAAGCTACATCATTGATTGTTGTTAGAATGTATCTATCTATCGTCTTCCTTAGCCTCTGGTGAGTCCAAAATTTTCATTTCTTTCTCGCCAAGATCTAATATCTTGTTGTCCCCAGGTGGTGGATTGAAATTGAAGCTCACTGTTGACTCTGGACTGTGGTAGTGGGACACAAGACCCCTCTTTCTGGTGAAGCTTTTGGTAGCTATGGGAACTAGCTAGGTTAGGATCTTGTCCTGGTAGATCAAAGTGTTTTTTTTCTCTCGGTATATAACTATTGGGATCCCTTTTATGATTCTCTACATATGTATCTTCTTCATTCCCCTACTTTTGTTTTTCTGTTTCATTGGTTGTTTATTCTTCGTGTCCTAATCCGAAGGTTAGGAATTTGAGTCTTGTCCATGTTTATGTGTTTCCTTATATGTGCTGGTAGCTCATAAAAACTATGATATTCCTTTGTGTCTTGTGTGTCTACAACTTCATTAGCTAATGAATCTTCCACTGTGTTTCCTTCTCTATAAATATGCTTTATGTTTGCTTGTATTAGTTGCATTTGGACCCTTATTCCTTCTATCATCTCTATAGGTCCCATGGCACCTTCCATTCCCTCTCAATCATCATTTTCAGTGTGAGGGAATCTGTTTCAATCGTTACTTCCTTTAGATTAATGGACTGACAAAACCCCAAAGCTTCCTTAATAGCCATAGATTTTGCTTCTGTATTTGTGGCTATACATATTCCTTTGGCAGCAGCATATATCAGATCTCCAAACTCATCCCTTACACAAAAATCAAATGCACTCATCCCTAGATTTCCCCTACACGCCCCATCAATGTTACATTTCACTCTATCCCTTGCTAGAAATTTCCAAGTAACACAATAATAGTGTAATCTTGGTTTGTATTCCTTCAATAAGTTAACCATGTGAGGCCAATCCTCCTTTCCTATCTTCATCCAAGGGTATAAGCTTTTGAGTAGTTTCCTAATCATGTCTTGTACTTGCCACATCATGTTATTCAAAGTCACATTTCCTCCATGCTTGATATTGTTTCTCCTTTTCCATATAATCCACATTATGAATGATGGCATTTCTCTGTATACTGCCTCCATCTTTGGTGTTGAGTGAATATTCCACCATGTGTTTGTGAGCTGTTTCAGATTCATGTCTTCTATGTCAATGCCTGCAAAAATAGCAAACTGCCTCCATAGCTTAGTAGCTATGTGTCACGCCCCGAGCCTACACTCTGGACGTGGCCGGCACTCGAAGACCATTGCTGGCCCCCAAGCGAACCCTTGGTCTGGCTTTCTTAACTCAGCGGAAACTTAACTCAACAGCATAACTCAATGCAATGAAAGGTTATAAAACAACCCAACTGATAAAATATGGCCAACAAGGCAACTCGAGTGTCAAAATAGAATACTTACATATATACATGCATGAGAGACTCAAACTAACTGACTGACTATCTATGAAGCCTCTAAAAATATTGATATGGATGTTGGGACAGGCCCCACAACATCCTAATAACACAAAACTAAGAGAACAAGATAATTGAGTCCTCCAGAAGCAAGGAGGCTCACCACTGACTCTGGAGTGCACAATTGGATCAACGGCGTGCTGGATGCTGATCCTGGGTACCTGCGTCTGCATCATAATAAGATGCAGGCCAACTGGCATCAGTACATGGAATGTACGAGTATGCGAGCTGGACCGCTAACAACAACTTAAGCTTGAAAGGAGTACAAG
>JAJOOO010003057.1:0-28981 GCA_029582685.1 Solanum piurae | reverse complement strand
CATATATTTTCGTTCCCCTCTCTCCCCTCTCCCAGATCTCGCTCGCCACTCTCCCAGATCTCGCTCTCTCACTTGCCTCTCTCACTTTATACAAAAAACACAAATTGTATAAAATGTGTTTGTGTTTGTATAAAGCGAGAGAAAATTGTATATATACATATATTTTCGTTCCCCTCTCTCCCCTCTCCCAGATTTCGCTCTCTCATTCGCCTCTCTCACTTTATACAAAAACGCAAATGTATAAAATGCGTGAAAATTGTATATATATATATATATTATTTTTTTTCGTTCCCCTCTCTCCCCTCTCCCAGATCTCGCTCGCCACTCTCCTAGATCTCGCTCTCTCACTCGCCTCTCTCACTTTATACAATTGATCTTTTTGTATATGTATACCAAAACAGATTATACAACTGCTTTATTTTGTATATGTATGGCGAAACATACATATTTATGTTTCCTATGGAGCGCAATTATGCAAACTTTGTTATAGCATACAAATATAAATTTTGTGTTTGTTATATGTGAAAGTTGCTCTAAAAAAATTTACTTAATATTATTCCAATTTTATTATAAACAATTTTTTTATATAAGATCTCGATCGTTGGACAAATATTTGTCTATAATAAATATGTCAGTAATAATTATTGACTAGGTCAATGTAGCTAAGATTTATACTTGTTTATACTTACACATCTCTTGGGACGATTAAAAATATTAGTTTAGCTTAACTAATGGAATCTTATATGGAGTTTAGTAATTTTACCTTTGTCGGTGATTAAGTTATACAAATGATTAATTATTTTTCTAATTAAAAAGTCAAAGTCATTAATGGATGAACCAAGAATCGTCCATGTATTTGAATACTTTCTCCGTCTCCTTTTAATTGTCATGGTTTCCTTTTTTAGAGTCAAACAATAAGAACTTTGACTAACATTTTACGGTGTATTTTTTCATCATATTGATATGCAAAAAATTACAATTTATAGTAATTTTCCTATAGTTTTTGAATATCTAAATTTTTAGTTTAAAATATCGAATTAATGTAATTTAATTTAACTTTAAAAATTAGTTAAATTGACTTTCGAAAAGCGCAACACAACGACTAAAACGGGACGGCTTCTTCTCTTCTTCTTTTATTATAAACATTTAACTAATGAAAAAAGAGGCACGTATTTAGTTTGTTAGGTAGAAAAAATATTTAAAAATTATATATATATATATATATAAAAAGAGGAAGTAAATGAGTATAATAATAATTTGAGAAAATGAAATAAGGTAATGTAAAAATTCGGTGCAAATCAATAATGTTAATGAAAAAGTCTTTAACCGATTCGATTCATTTAATTCTATTTCTTAAGATACTCTGCATTTTTAAATTTTAAAGAGAACTACAAAAACAACTATATATTCTGACATTTAAAAACTAACATAAGTGTTAATAGAATGGGCCTATCTAACACGCATTCAAATTAGTCTCGTGCTTAAATACATATACTAAACAAGGGATAAACTATGCAATGGAGTAATAAAACTACAATTATTTATTAAGTAATTAAATCAAATCATGTAATTTAATTCATTATACTACCAAAATATTAACTTCAATGATACGACGTAACATAATGTACTTTAAAGTTTCACAAAAATCAATTAGGTTTTGAGGTTGATTCTTGAAATTTAGGAATTATTTTCGAGTGATTTGAGTACATTGAAAGTACCTAAGTCAAAACCTTTCCAAAAACTCTCAATAAAGTCTAAAATAAAGTACACAATTTTTTATTTCTATTGTGACCTGTATTCTACCTCTTTGTGTTCCCATGAATATGAACTAAGATACAAAAAAATTCATAGATATTGTATTTAATCATATAATCTTTTCAATATTGAGCTACATAATCCGTTGAATTTTTTGCCCTCTATTCCCACCTAAAACTAAAAAGAAAGAACAACATTAATTGCTTTATTTGGTAATGAAAGTGGGTCACATTTTTCTCTAGATCATTAAAAACTCTTTAACATTACAATAATCTATCATTTGTCTTCATATGATATATATGTATTCTTGTTTTAAATTTATCAAAATTTCTAAACTATTTAAGCACTTAGGTAATTAAAGGTTAGTTCATCAATCAGAATCCACAAAAAATATTACTCCTTTCGTTTCATATTATTTGATCGTCTTATTAAAAATAGTTGTCACACATCAGTTGTCCACCTTACTAAATCAAGAAAGCAATAATTAATTTTTTCCTATATTATCCTTGTAATTAATTCCTTTCGAAAGTGTTCACATTTATTTATAAAATTTCCAAGAAGTTTTCTAGAGGTGAATTAATAAAGTTAACTAGTTAATAAAAATGATCGACTATTATGGGACGGGAAGTAATAAAATTCTTCAAATATTTAGTGTAACAAAAAAAAAAGAAAAAAAAGCAGTGTACACTGATTTTTGTAACTAAAAATCGTGCGAAGTTGAGGGATGCACGCATTTTTTTTCAAAGATTGTGTATGTATGTAATGTAAAAGCTTGGAAGAAAAAGAAGACATTGTAGCTCTTTGAATTATTGCATCACAAGATGTAAAGAAAATAGTATGGTTGTCTTAATTGTTTATACATTTTTGCTTAGCTTGCACCCTCTATCCAATAAAATAAAGTCAAATTTAGCCAACAATATGACAAAACCAATTATCAAAATGCATAAAAACTCTTAACATTTTACCTACATTTATGTAAATTTTGGTAAGGGTAATTGTCTAAATGAAAGCTATATAAAGGGGTTTGAGTGAAGCTTAAGAGCACAACAACTTCTCTTCTTTGTTTCAAATATGGGGAAAATGGCCTCCCTAGTTGCTACTCTTTTAGTGGTTTTAGTGTCACTTAGCTTAGCTTCCGAAATCTCAGGAAATTATCAATACTCATCTCCCCCACCACCAAAGAAGCCATACCACCCTTCACCAACACCTTATCATCCCGCACCAATTTACAAATCACCACCACCACCAACTCCAGTTTACAAGTCACCACCACCACCTAAGGAGCCATACTACCCTCCACACACCCCAGTTTACAAGTCGCCACCTCCCCCGACTCCAGTTTATAAGTCACCACCACCACCGGTGAAGACATACCATCCTGCACCAGTTTATAAGTCACCACCACCTCCAACACCTGTTTACAAGTCACCACCACCACCAGTGAAGCCATACCATCCTGCACCAGTATACAAGTCTCCACCACCACCAACTCCAGTTTACAAGTCACCACCACCCCCAACACCTGTTTACAAGTCACCACCACCACCAGTGAAGCCATACCATCCCGCACCAGTATACAAGTCTCCACCACCACCGATTCCAGTTTACAAGTCACCTCCGCCACCAGTGAAGCCATACCATCCTACACCAATTTATAAGTCTCCACCACCACCAACTCCTGTTTACAAGTCGCCACCACCCCCAACACCTGTTTACAAGTCACCACCACCACCAGTGAAGCCATACCATCCTGCACCAGTATACAAGTCACCACCACCTCCAACACCCGTTTACAAGTCCCCACCACCACCAGTGAAGCCATACCATCCTGCACCAGTATACAAGTCTCCACCACCCCCAACTCCCGTTTACAAATCACCGCCACCACCAGTAAAGCCATACCATCCTGCACCAGTATACAAGTCTCCACCACCACCAACTCCCATTTACAAATCCCCACCACCACCAGTGAAGCCATACCATCCTTCACCAACACCACACCATCCTACACCAGTATACAAGTCTCCACCACCCCACTATAGTTACTCCTCCCCTCCTCCTCCCCACCATTACTAAGAAGTGACTTCATTATCAATGAGGTAATTAAGATAAACTTAAACTTTCAAAAACATATGACAAAAATGCAATGCAATAATAAGTTGCACAATTTCTTCATGCAAAACATCAATATAAAAACTTATGTTGTCTACTTCTTATTTGGATAGCTTCTACTATATGTTCTCATTCATAATATTATATTCTTATGCAGGAAAAGCAAATGTTGATCTGAAAGGAAGGCATTTTCCATTTTCGATAGGCAATGATAAAAGAAGAAAATTAAATTATAGTAAACAATAAGCCCCACAGAAGGCGAAGTTCTTTTGTAGCTTCATGTTATCTAAGTTAGTGATATTGTTTTTGTACTCTATTTTTATATTTTACTTTTATGTCTTTGTGTATGTTTGTTCGATCTTCTTGCTAAATGCGGAGATTATAAGATGAATAAAATAAGTTATTATTATATGTTTTACCCTTCTCTATTGCGTTAAACACTATAAGTCACAATAATTAATTTCTTGAAACGATATAAAAAGATATTTGAAGATTTGTGATTAAAAAAATAATGTTGAATAATTGAAATAGTAATAGGTCCATGCAAATGGAACTTATAATTAAGAGATGTAAGTTTAAGGTGGTGCCAATCTTATCTAATCAATTATAATAAAATATAGCATGAAACAACCTTCCAAACATCCATTCATATTAATGATTCCCCTGGTCCAATTTTACTCGCTTACTATATTAAAAATGAATATTTAGCTTTACTTATTTAGTTTAGAAAATCAAGAAATAATCTATACTTAATTTCTACTTTACGCTTAAATAATAATATAATAAAATTGATACTTTATATATTGTTTTTAAGGAACATGTCAAATAAATTGGACAAGTAAAATATACGGATGGATCCTTAGGTGTAGGAAGCGTTTTTTTTCTGAATGAGGTCCTATGTGACACGAATTCGAAATAATTGAACTTCAAAACAGATACAGAACACTAGTGAGAAACCAAAAAAAATAAAAAATATGGAGGGAGTAGATTAATAATAATAAAAAAGTTACTCCCTAGACGTCAACGTATGTTAGATTGGCCAATAGATTAAGAAAATAATACTATCAAAAATGTCAATAGTAAAGTGGCAAAAAATTAATGGTGAAAAGGAAAGGGTAACTGCATGCTGTCATACAACTTTGCAAAAATGATTGCTAAAATTAAATATGATTAGTGTGTATATATAGTCAAAACGTTTGGTACTCCTTTGTTCAATTTAGATGGCACATTGAAAATTTAAGATTTGTATTTTTAATTTTTAATAGTAAATTCAGACATAAAAATCTTAAATTTTTAAAATAAATTTATATATTTAAATTGTTTATAAATTATAATAATTTAAAAATATATATTAAAAATTCAAGAAATATTTTTTCAAATGACAAAATTTCAGTTGTGTTACATTATTAATTGAAACATATAGGGATTAGTGAGTAAGTAACCAGAGTCCAGAATGTTACTTTTTTTTTTACAAATGCTAGCTTTAATTCTGACTTTTCATATGATAGATTTAAAATTGTAAAATTTAAAATATTTTTATTTATATTTTATCTATTTTTATTTTTATTTTTAATTTAACACTATAAAATTTAAAATACATCTTTACTTTATAAAATCAAAATCGAACAAATTGTAATCGAGTGGATTAACAAATACTAGTTTCGCGTACGCCCACAATATTAATAAAGTTGGTCCTCTTTGGCACCCCAAAAAGATGATAATAATAACACTATAATGGAATTTGGAGTAGAATTGTCAACGCATTAATTTTATGTGAATTTAGTAATTAATTTTAATATCTTTGAAATAATTTTAAATATCTAAAAACTATAAACAAAAATTTACTACAAATTACTATTTTATAGTATGACTAATAATGCAAGTTTTTGAAATAATAGACTTAAAAGACTAATAATGCAAGTCTTTGAAATAATAGACTTAAAGTCTTTTGATGAAATTTTTATTTGTCAAAAGAAATATTCAAGGAAGATACTTGTGAATTTCCATATGAAAAATCAAAATGCTACATCAATGAATATAAATGAGAAATTAGTAAGGAGGATGAAGTTGATAAAATTGTAATTTCCTCCCTAATTTTTCTTTTTCCTACCCCTAATTTAATTACTTTTTTTTAAAAAAGTGATAAAGTTTTAAGAAAATTTCAAAAGTTTAATTGGATACTTGATAATGTATCTCACTGTACAAGGCTGGATATCCTATTTGTTGTAAATCTTTGTCTAAATTTATGCATTAGGCTACTGAAATATATTTGAAAGCACCAAAAAGTTATAACTTTAATTATGTTAATAATTATTGACACAAAAGAATAATCGAACTTGAAAAAGTCAAATCGAAAAGAGGAAAATTAAATCAAACCAAATTTATTTTGATTCAAATTAGGTTATACTTTTTCAAAATCAAAAACTGAAAAATCCAAACCGAAAAATACAAAATCAAATTGAAAAATCGAATGCACACCGCTAGGCTCTAACTGCAGTCACTCTCTTTCTCTCTCCTTCCCTCTATTCTACCAAACCACATTTTATCTACAATTAAAATTATCAACTTTTTTCAATATTTAAATGTTGAAATTGTTCTACTTCTAAATTTCTAAAACATTTTCCATCGTTTTTCATCACTTTTCATCATTTTGTTACAACAACCTTCATTCATCATTGATGGAGTTAAAGGAAATAGTGGCTAAAAATGGGAAAGAAGAAAAAAAAATTAAAATTGGCTAAATCAGTCTTTCACACACAATCAACAAGTGAATCAGACTCATTATATCATGTCAGTAAAAAATGTCAAAATAATATATCGAACCCGAGTCATGACATAAGTCCCGATATAAGATGTTTAAAATCAACAAATTTTAATTAAGATATCTAAATGAAAATTAATATCAACAATTTAGGTAGCCATTAATGAATTCAGCCTAAAAAAATAAGTTGAGTGGATCATATACCATTATGGGCAAGAATTTGATATCAATAATGCATGATAAAGTAAATAATATATAGTACTTAACAAGTTACTATTATCTACATAATTTTCCATTATGGTAACAGAAAAAAGTTATTTTTCCTCAAGTGTTTATGAAAGTGACTTTGCAGAATATTATATAGGTGAAAAGGATATTATAACAGTAGAATATATATTAATTTCTAATTCAAGAAAATGACAATTATGACTTCACAAAAAGTTTAGGGAAATATTATAATGTCGACAAAATTACGCTGGATAACACTACTCTATTGTAGGACTTATTTAGCCACCATTTAATTAATATAATAATTAGAGAAGACGGAGATTTTGAGTTCTAAGTTACCAAAAAATCATACTATAAAAAGGTATTAAGCTTGTCATACATAAGAGGATGTATCGTGTTTAAATTTATTCGTTTGACCGAACTTCTAAAATCAAACTTATTTTAAGAAGTATTTTTTTTAATATGCTTTTAAAAAAAATTATTTTGGCGAGAAGTTGTTTGTGTTTGATCAATAAATTTAGAGAACACTTTTGAGAAGCAATTAATGTCTAGCCAAACAAATAATGAATTTTTCTTTAAAATATTTTTCAAAAAATTGCTTTTAGACAAAAGTTACTTCTTTTTAGCAATTAATAATAGCGTACAAAATTTTAAAAAAAAAACAAAACATTGCCAACTAGGTTTGAACTCTAGGTGGCTGCTATACTCTATTGAAGCACTTAACCGGCGAGCCATCTGGAAATTTGTGTTAGATGTGTTTATTATGATAAATAAGTATATATATCGAGTAGTGTCAGACGACACCCCTTGTCGTAATCCGTCCTTGCTTACCTATGTCGATTCAGATTAATTGAGCTAGTATGATTAGATATCGAATAATTAAATCAAGCAATTTTCATGTCAACTCTTGTTTTTATATTTATATATATAATAATAAAAGCCACATGATTGTTTTCTAATTTTAAATCAGAAAATACTAATTTAGGATCAAAGGCAACTAATGAACTTTTTTAAAACAGAAATAAAATAAGTAATAATTAGCAAAAAAAAACAAGAGTGGTTTTAAATAAAGTTAGGGGATCTTGGAATTGCTTTCCAAGTGGGAGGTAAACGCGTAGAAATTGACGTGCATAACATGCAAAAAAAAATAATTAAAGTAGGTGAGATTTGGACTCGTATTTTTATAAACAAAAAAACAAAAGAGAAGCTACGGACTCATATTTAACGACTTTGCTTTTCCATCTTATATCATATATCCGTATTAGAGTCTGATTAATTTAAATTCGTATCACGTATGAATTTATTTGGCGAGAAAATTACTTTTTATAAGGATTTTTCTATAATCAAGCCTTGAACTCGAAATCCTGATTTAAAAAAAAATAGTATCAATTACTGCACCGCATTCTTTGACGATGATATTTAACCACTTATAAACTCATACTTCTTCCTTTAAAGAAATATCCAAAAGGTACATTGCAATTGCATAGCTCAGCCACTTGACTATATAACGCGGGAATCCCTTGCTTTGTTGTATATGTCTTTTTATTTTTATTTTATTTGAATCTATAATTTTGATGATTGAATTTGAATCACTTTACATGTATATATAATTAGTTATCGATAATGAGCCTAATAATATTAACTTTATATTTATATTTAATTTAAGTCTTAAGAACAATTTACAATTAGTTATAAAATGTAATAATACATTATCAACAACATCAAAATAATTGGAAAGTTTGATCAAATCATAATTGTTTTTCGAAAGAGTTTTCTTAATTTATTGGTCAAATAAAAATTGTTTTTACCAAAATTATTTCTTTTAAAACATTTTTCAAGATAAGTTAATTTTGAAAGTTGGTCAAACGGGTTATTGAACAAAGATGTGTTAATGAATAGTGTCACGTACGGTCTTATGAGATTATTTTATCTCACATTTTATATAAGATATAATTCCACCATTTTAATATAAATAATGAGATGAAATAATTTCGTAATTCGATAAAATCTAAGTTACCAAAATTTTGTCCCGAAATTAACTAACCAATACCTCAAACCAAATACAATAAATAAAGTTCATATCAAATTTTATCTCAAAACTATCATTCTTATCCTACGTACCAAATGATTCATAGAAACTTTATGTGTGGTTAATATATATATAACGTAACTGAATTTTCCTAGGCCACAACATAGAATTTCTAACTCTCAATTAAGATGATTGAATATTATTGCATGAATTCACACGTTGCATTTGGTGATGGATTTAGCTAGTCTTTAGTAGTGGATGAAAATCCCAATGTCTTCTACCTATATACTCCCTCCGTTCAGGTTTACTTATCAAATTTTAACTTGACATATTTATTAAGAAAATAATTTTTGATATGCTGATTTTATTATTTTACCTCTGTTTGTTGATAGAGTCCCAAATATATTTACTCATTACACTTTTTAAAGATATTAATTAACTCAATATTAATAAATTAAAAGTAAGAAAATTTTTATCTTTTTTTTAATTTATTAAAAATAACAAATAAAAATAAAATTAATTAGAAAATTATTTGACAAGTAAATTCAAATGGAGTAAGTATTATATGTTTCAACCTATGTCACAGAAGTACAATATAAGGGCCGCCATGGTACTTTTTATCCACCAACTTTAAAGGTGTATGGTTGGTAAGAAATGAGTTATAATATAGTTTACTGGTTCGGTGAATTTAGAGTTGTGGTTCAAAATATGTGTTTATTATAAAAAAAAATATGGAATTATATTTAACTTTGTGCAATAGAGTAATAATTATGAATGTTTTGTGCAGTTTCATTTTAGATTATGAGGAACAAATTCTCATTTTCCACACACTTACCCTTTCACTTAACCAGATAAAATTATTTATCCCTTAATCAGAGATTTCAAATTCAAATCCTATAAAATAAAAAATTGATAGGGTAGCTTCTCCTCCAAATGGAATTCTATACTATGCGAATCCAAAATTGTTTGTGGATATCATACACACACGGAAAGAGAAAAAAACAATAAAACTTTCACTTTTTTACTTTTGAAAATTTCTAAGAAAATCACATCAACGTCAATAGTTAAGACTATTCTAATTAAATCGAATAGTATTGAGACTTTAAAGAGTTAGTTATTGCTTTAAATGGATTTTTCTACCTCCACGTAGGATCATTTTGACTGAAAATCCTCTTCGATTGAAAATATTTAATGCCGTATATCAATTGTACTACGTTTCTATGGTTAAGACCATATAATAATATTCATATGTTAAATTTCAAACTTAATTAGGTATAACGTAATTTCAAAGGTTTACTGTAAGGACATAATCAAATAGTTATAATTTTATTAAAAGAAAGTTGGAATAGGTCTGCCACTTATAATGTTGAAATTTTATGTCGTTGAAGAAAATAAGATCAAACTCATTTTGCATTTTCACATAAAGTAAGAAAATAAATTTCGAGCTTAATTTTATTTTAAAACTTAGCTCAAAATATAAAGATTGTCCAAACGGTATTAAAGAGGCCGTCCATTTCTTAAAGGGTGAATTTAGAACTCTTCACATAGCTGATAATCTTGTGGGTGATCAATTATTTAATATGGAATTTCAATATTAAAATAAAAATCGAGATGAGTCATTTTAGGGCTAACTCAACCCTCAAAATTAGCTCTAGAAATAAAAATTGTCCAGATCAAACAAAAAACAATTACCCATCTTTTAAAGAATTGATGTGAGACTCTTCAAAAGAATCGAAATCTGAGCACATAAAAATTTCCTAAACTAAATGAACTTTTTTCTTTTCACAAAATAAGAAAGTTCATTACATAAGGGGAAAGAAAAGAAAGCACAACGGAACCCACATTTACAATGTATTCGATACGAATGAAAATATTTTTTATGAATTTTTTTAAAAAAAATAAGTAGTTTTTTATTTATATTATGTTATTTGATAGGTATATAAAAAATATTATTTTTAAAATATTTGTATATAATCTATGATAAATAATTAATATAGAAGATGGGGTAGAGGGTGGGGGTTGTGGGGATGGGCAAAGGATGTGGTAAAAATACAATCACTTGTAAAAAAGGATTTTTCTTATTTCGATTAAGGAAATCATTTTCTTTATTTTTAGAAATCTAATTTTTTTTTGAGAAAATATTTTTCGAAATATTTCACTAATCAAATATGAAAAATCCTTTATTCTATTTGTGTGATAGATCCCCACAATGTATACTTGTAGTATTTATTTTATAATATAAGTATATTAATGATATGATCCTCTTTACTTATTTTATTAGTGAGAAAATGTATACATGTGTAATAACTAAAGTTTCACATGCTTTCTACTTTTCTTCTAGAACAATGATATATTGATTATTTTATTTATTCTCTGGTGGACTAAGATTAACGAAACCAAGGAAAAAGTCCTCAAACCACGGCTAGAGTCATATCATATATTGGAATGGTCCCACTATTATCTTGCCTACAATTATTATTTCTGGATTTCTACTATAATTTTAAGTTGATATATATATATATATATATATATATGAATTTATAATTAAGTATTTATAAATATTTTATAATTTTTTAATATATACATTGAGTAAAAACATATTGGAAATAACATATTTATCTTCACGAGTTAGTGATAAGATGCGTACATGTACTCTATCCTCCCAGACTTCTCTGAGTGAATTTTACTGAATATGTTATTATTGTTGTTGTTCACTGAACATGAATATAGATAAAAAAGTTATTAGATTTCCGTGAATTCATATATTGTACACTGAACTCCGTCATTAAATCCCACCATCCCAAATAACTATTACGTGAAAATGACATTCGAAATTAACATGCACGTAAAAATGGGTTTGAATAATGAAAATGAAGTTGATTGGATAACAAGAAATTGAAGTCATTTTTCATTATTTGAAATAAATAAATAAAATGAGAAAATATAAGCATGCACACAAACTATCAAAGTTATATAAGAACACTTGTGAAGACACAAATTAATAAGTGTTTAATTGTGAAGACAAAAATTAATAAGTTTTTACTTTTTTGCCTCAACAGCTACTAATAGAATATTCTCCGAAGGCCAGGTCCAGTTTCATTTATTTTATTTTAGTTAATAATAGAGTGACAGCTCAATCTACTAATAATTTTAATAAATAATCAAAATTATAATTAATTAATTAATATATTTGTGATTATAAGTGATGAGTTGAAGGCTATAAAAGCAGCGTTTGGGGAGGGTACATTGGCACAGCAAACATGGCTAAAATAGCCTATCTTCTTACCACTCTTTTAGTGGCTTTAGTGTCACTTAGCTTCCCTTCAGAATGCAAAGCAAATTATTACTATACATCTCCACCCCCACCAACCCCAGTTTATAAGTATAAGTCTCCGCCACCGCCAGTTTATAAGTACAAGTCACCACCACCACCTCCTCCAGTCTATAAATCCCCACCACCACCCGTTTATAAGTATAAATCTCCACCACCACCTGTCTACAAGTACAAGTCTCCTCCTCCACCACCTCCAGTTTATAAGTACAAATCTCCACCACCACCCGTATATAAGTATAAGTCTCCTCCACCTCCAACTCCAGTTTACAAGTACAAATCTCCACCACCACCGGTCTATAAATACAAGTCTCCACCACCACCAACTCCGGTTTATAAGTACAAATCTCCACCACCACCGGTCTATAAATACAAGTCTCCACCACCACCAACTCCAGTTTACAAGTACAAATCTCCACCACCGCCTGTCTACAAGTACAAGTCTCCACCACCACCAACTCCAGTTTACAAGTACAAATCTCCACCACCACCAGTTTATAAGTACAAGTCTCCACCACCACCAACTCCAGTTTACAAGTACAAATCTCCACCACCACCCGTTTATAAGTACAAGTCTCCACCACCACCAACTCCAATTTACAAGTACAAGTCTCCACCACCACCCGTCTATAAGTACAAGTCTCCCCCACCACCCGTCTATAAGTACAAGTCTCCACCACCACCCGTCTACAAGTACAAGTCTCCACCACCTCCAGTATACAAGTACAAGTCTCCACCACCACCCGTCTACAAGTACAAGTCTCCACCACCACCCGTATACAAGTACAAGTCTCCACCACCTCCTGTCTATAAGTACAAGTCTCCACCACCACCCGTCTATAAGTACAAGTCTCCACCACCACCCGTCTACAAGTACAAGTCTCCACCACCACCCGTCTACAAGTACAAGTCTCCACCACCTCCAGTCTACAAGTACAAGTCTCCACCTCCACCCGTTTACAAGTATAAGTCTCCTCCACCACCAGTTTATAAGTACAAATCTCCACCACCACCTGTTTACAAGTACAAATCTCCTCCACCACCTCCTCCAGTTTACAAGTACAAGTCACCACCACCACCAGTTTACAAATACAAGTCACCACCACCACCCGTTTACAAATACAAATCACCCCCACCCCCAGTTCACAAGTCTCCAGCCCCTTACTATTACACTTCTCCACCTCCTCCTAGCCACTACTAGTTTCACACTGTCGAACAAGGTAATATATTTGTCACAATTTTTGCATTATTTTTCTATATATCCTACTAATTAAGCACATTGACTATAATATTTGATTAATGAAAACCATCTTTTTCTTTCATCTAATCCATAGATTATTCAATCCATGCAGGACCAGAGGAATAAGAAGGAAAACCTCCATGGGATCAGAATAAATTGAAGAGTTTTAAAGAAGTAGTAATTAAAGCCACAAAGGGACATTTATCTTATTTTGTTTTGTGTTTTGTGCCATTGACTTCACGTAGTTGTATATCTCGTGAAGTTCCTGAAATATTTATATATTGGATGCATGTAATTTATATTTATTTACGTACCATAGTCGTACATGTTTATGTGCTTTTGAATTTTGACTTCTTGAATTGTATAAGTCAAAGTACTTTGTAATAATAAGATCAATAAGTTCATTTAATAACATTGTCGTGATTTCCTTTTCCAAATTCCAAGAGATTCTTCTCATTTTTATTTGCTTTGTGTTTTTGGAGGAATCTAAAAGACTTTTTTGTCGAGCTAGTGCTAGGTCTTTTTTATTAATTAAGGTTGAGAAATGAGAAACATAAAGAGACAAGAAAACAAAAAAATCCTAGCTGGATTTGCATTAATTAATTAAGAGACAAGGAGTAGATGCATGTGATATATATAAATACTTTATTCCTAGTGGAAAAGTTGTTCCCAATTGTAGGAATAGGATTCTCATCTCTCCTATTTTAAAGGTGTGTAAATGTGGAACCCCCCCCCCCCTCCCCCCCCTATACAATTTCCCTAAACACTCCTATTATACATATTATTCCCTCCATTCATTTTAGTTATCATACTTATTAAAAATATAATTGATCCAAAATATTTTTACATGTACTTTAATTTGTTCACTTACTAAAATTATATTTTTATTGTTATTTGTCATTTTTAGTATATAAAAAGAATCATATTTTATTTTCTGCATTAATTTGTTATTCCCAATATTATTTTACAAGATCTAATACTTTTTAAAAAGATATACAAAGAATAAACATGATAGGTAAAACGGATCGAAGGTATGATTAACTAACTTTGAAATTAGCATTGCCATCTATGATCCTTAGAGAAGGTAATTGTCATTTATCTAGTTGATATTGTTCCTCTAACTTCTCCCAGTAACATTTGAAAGTCATGATAAATAATTCTATGTTCAAAATTTATAATCAGAAGTGAATACAAAATTTAAAGATGACTTTAGTCATAAGCATTTTCACTAGCAAAAAATATAACTTGATATGTTGTTTGGATTGTCCGAACATATGGAAGAAAAAAATGAAACTTTGGAAAATTCTTAAAGAGAATTGAAGTAGCGCCTTGGTTGGATACTTGTAGGGTTGATGATTTAAAAATAAATAATTATGGATCATGAGATATTTTATCTTGATCTTTATTATATTAAGCTACTAGATAAATCTTCATATCATTTTAAATTTGTTAGCTGGCAAACAATCGTATCTTGGTTCAACTTCTTTTCAATTTCACTTATTAGGAGTAAAAAGAACTACACAAATTGAAATTTGTTTATCAAGACAAAGAATCAATCGAGAAAGAAAGGTTATATGTTTGATGTTTGATGTCGGCCCCTCCTCCACACAAAAGAGAGTGTGTTCCAGAGAGGATTGGGTCAATCAAAATTTTATCTTTGAGAGTGAGATAAAAGAGAAAGGAGGAGGATTTCAACGTTTTCTTTAATATCTTTATGTGAATGTTAAAACGCATTTTTATTATTGAAAACATAACTATATGACCTTAATAATAGCATCATAAAAATATTATCACATACATTTTTTTCTAGATAAGACAACGCTAAAAAAATCATTACTCTTTTGACAGCGTGAGTCATTCTTGATAATTTAATTGTCGAAAATTAAAAGCTATTTCAATGAATACAGTGACAATTAATATAAGCAAAACAATTTTCATTAAGTGAAATACAAAAAGATAATTTAAACGTTCAATTTTTTGTCTGAACTAATCTTTTTAAAAGATCACAAAACCTATTTAAATCAAAGAATCTTTAATCAACATTACGAACATCAATAATTTAACTTGCAAATTACTTTTACTAATAATTAAAGGACCAGAAGTGTTATTATCCCAAAACAAAGTTCAACAAAATATTTTTCAAAATATATTTTCTTTCTTGCTTTCACATTCCAAACAATATAAGGAAGTTTTCAATGTCTCTCGAATTTTCTATTATCTTTTTCTTCACAAAGAAAATTTGTAAGAAGTTATTCACCTTTAAAATGGACCATGGGAAAATTTTAAGAAGGTGGCCCAACCCAACAGAAAAACCTTATAAATTCTGCTTTTTAGTCTTTTTTTGCAAGTCCAAAATTATTACTCCTCGGTTTCAATTTATTTATCTTGATTATTAATTGAATAGTCAGAAAATATTTTTTTTAAATATATAGATTTATTTTAAAAAGTTATAAATTCTTTAATTAAATTCACATCAAATATTATTTAGTCTAACCCTCTGAATCAAGTCAAGCAAATTGAAAGAGAAGAGTACTACTCATCAAATTTGTAAATTTTTTTGAAGTTTGAATAGTTTTGGAATTGTTCTGTTGTCACGCTAAAAAAAGCAGTCCAGAACCATAATCAATCAAGTATTTTTTAGTCTTGGAGTTATTCTGATTATGCTTAAAAAGAATTATATAAAAATATTATATTACTCCTTAATTAATAGCTGAAGTGAGACATAACTATATATTAGTACTCCTTGATTAGGGGCGGCTCTAATGATTTAGAAAAAAATGAGCGCCTTAGACCTCAAAATTTGAGGGCCCCAATTTTGTTTTTAGCAATAATAGATTTTTTAGAAAAAAATAATCCTTGAGTACTATTTTAAGAAAATGTAAACCTTGCGTATAACAGAAAAAATATATAATTATTCGCTGAAGTTTTGACACATTTAGAATATTATGCGTCAAAAAAGATGTACTAACTGATTAGTGATTATAAATAAAAATTATTAGGAAAAAAATATATTCACCTTATTTGTATATTCGCAAATGAAATATGCAAACGGACAAGAATATACAGACGATAGCCTCCATAGCAAATGAAATTATAACTATAAAGTGCAATTATCAAAATTATTCCTATAGAGCCTTATTATATCTTATTATGTTTGTTATGTATTTCTAAATTTTTTTATTTTTTTTTAATAATCAAAGGCTTCTGTTCAATTTTGGCTTTGGTCTACGTGTTTAAGCCGCCCATGTCCTTAATTAATTATTAGATGAAGTGAAGCATAACTATATTTTTATCAATCAATTAATTTTCTTCAAAATTGTCAATTCTTATAAATCATCTAGGGTTCACAAATTCTTTATCTCTATATGTGTTACTTAGTAATTTCAATTATTTTTTTGACAGATTCAATCATATATAGTGCTACTTGGTCCCATATTGCATGTCTAGTACCTTACAAAAATATATGTACCAAATTACTTGTCAATACAAAATTAAGATAAGAATTAATTCAAAAGTTATCTTAACACTTTGTTTGGATAGTTGTTATGTATTGTTTCATAGTATATTGTATTGTATCATAATGTATTGTTTAATGAATGCAATGTTTGGATGGATTGTATCGTTCTCCGTTGTTATATAATGTCACATACAGAATTTGAATGATAAACCGACAAGAAAAGCAGGATACAAAGTAGAAATACTATGAAAAGGTAGGATAAAAGATGAAATATGATTATTAAATAATAAATAAAGACAAAAAGAGAAGAAAATATAAAGGTAACGACGCGATTACACCAAATCGATCGTTACATAAAATAGGTCTTTTCGTTGTTACCTAACGATGAATTTAAATAATACGTTACAATAGAATTTACATAACAATTAAAATAGACATTGTTTTTAAACTGATAATGCAACACAATACAACGGATAACAATCATTCGAACAAGGTGTAAAACTAATTCTATTTAAAAATATAAATATTGTAAAGTTTCAAATAAATTTATCCATTATTAATCTTGGTATTGATGGATACACATTAATAAAATGTATTAAAAGCTTAAAAAGTAAATTAATAAAAATATTTTTCTTAATTATATATTTTAAAAAGTTGGGTAAAAAAAAGTGAATAAATAATATGAGAAGCATGGAATAGAAAAGACAATGGAGGGGCCATAATTAATTTAATTATTTAATGAAAGAACTATTTATGAGAAATTAAAATGGTCATCAATGAGTTTTACCAACTTTTTCGTACCCATAAACATATATGGCTAAAATATGGTCAAGCCGCCGGGTCGGGGCACCACACCTCTTTAAGAGTTTACTAATGAGAAATTGACTTTCAAATTCAATGGCCAATCAATTATATTAAGGAAAAATTACCTAAGATATTATAATCTCTAAAATTCTTTATCATTTAAAAAAGATTATATTAAACCTCTCTTGGATATATCTCTATCCCCTTTCGGATACATCCCTCCTCTCTCGAATACATCTCTATTCCCTCTCGGATACATCCCTTTCCCTTCTTGGAACATCCCTCCGATTAAATAATGTATCATTTTCAATGTATCGGACAACCAAGGAACAATGACGTACACATGATTTTTTGTAAGCAGTGTCAATATTTAAAAATTAATAAACAATAAATAGTTGATATAATAACATTATATTAATAAAAACTATTTAAAACGTACTAATAAAACGTAAGTCAAGTAAACTACTAAACTTTCTTCGGCGAGTTTTCATATTTTGAAATGTATTCATAATAGCTTCATTAGAGATAGTACTAAATATTCTAGTGCAATTGGTTTATTTTAGCCTAATTTGACTATAAATAATTGGCTTATTTTAGCCTAATTTGACTATAAATAGAAGGTTGGAGGTTCGAATCCTTATAATATTAAACTTTTCTCTGAAAATGTCCCAAAAATAAAAGATAAATCCGGCCTTACTGAGGCAAATGACCATTCCATTCGCGTTACAAACCAACGAGCCAAGAAGCTCAGTTATTCACTCAGTGCCATTAATTTTATTTATAAGGATATTTTTATTTTTTCAGATATTTTTATATATATAATACTAAAAAATTTCAATGAAGCAGTGTTGATCGACACCCTTTGACATAGGGTGGGTCTGCCCCTGCCAAGGAAAATATCCATGAGCAACAAAAAAATTGAGATTTTTATAATTGGGAATAAGATATAATTAGCCTCCAAATATAAGGATTTTTGTAAGTTTTCCTTATATTAAAACACTCCTTTTTTAAACAAAAAAAATACGAAATAAGGTGAGTAAGTTTTATCTTATATATTTGCCTTTTTGTTTCATCATTTTCTCATTTTAATTTTAGGTTTTACTTATTCAAAATTAACCTAGTTTTTCTAACTAGGTCGAGATGCTAAGAATCATAGGCTCATTTGCATAAAAAGAAAAAGTAATTCAACCTCTGATATCAACAAGCATATGAATGGGTTCTTAGTACAAATAGTCTAATAAATTTACTATTTATTTTTTTAACCGCTATACATAGATTATATATGATTATATACATTATATATGAATTATATATTTGCTGACTATTTTTAGTTCAACCAGTTGGATCGATAACTTATTATAGGTTAATTCACTATTCCGGATTTTTTTTATCTCTAGAGTGTATATATTGTTTAACTAAACATAAATAAAATAGTATGAAGTGCATCTTCCTCTCAATTTCTAAGTTGAAACACACATTAAAAGAGTCAAACATGAAAGGCAGCTAACTTATTATATTCCCATATAAAATAATTCCAAGAAGAATGCCTAATTAAAAGACTATTAAATACAAAATAAAATCCAAAATTTTATTTTACTTGTCATTTAATTAGGGTAGAATTATCATTCAAATTAAAGTGGGGGCACATTGAAATAAGCATGTAGAATATAAGACCTTGAGATCATGATTGACAATAAGAGGGAGTGTATAATTAGATGTTGACCATCTTATATGCTTGTAGAAAAATGGACAAGTTCACCAACTCCATTAATTGGATTGAAAAAATGACAAAAATGGTTCATTATTTTAATTAGGACTAATTTTAGGAGGTAGATATTATAATAGTCTCTTAAATACATTCATACAAAGTTTTGATCCTTTAAATTTATAAATATGAAAATATTAGGTTTCCATCAAATATTTAATAAATACTAGTTAAATATAAATTGTGGAAAGAATGTAGAGTTAACCAACTACATATTGGGAGAGTTGAGTCAAATTGCAAAAACTATAACATTAAAAATTACATCAGATATCATAAATTGATTTTAAAACAATAACAGAAATTACAAGTGAGAAATAGCAAAAGTTACACCTCTAAATATGAGTTTTCATTAAAAAAATAAAATAAAGGGAAATGGGCCTGATATACCCCTCAACTTTGCCATTTGGAGCTGATATGCTCCTCGTTATGAAAGTGGCTCATATATACCCTTACCGTTATACAAACGGCTCACATATATCCGTACCATTACAAAATGAGATCACATATACCCTTCATTTAACGGAAGTGAAAAAAATTAGTTTTAAATTTATATTTTTTACTTTTGATTTTTTTTTAAAATTATTTAGGGGTATATATGATTTTTCTAGCAAATTTCAAGGTATATTTTAATTTTTTCGGACATAATTTTATTTTATTTTTGACTTTTTGATTATCATTATTTGAGTTTCTTATTCTTATTTTATTTTTTCTTTCATTCCTTAGTGTAAAGAAAAAAATTTAAAACTATTTTTTTCGTGGCTATATTATAATTTAAAACTATTTTTTTTGGATATATTGTAATTTAGTTTTTGTATTTGAATAAAAAAATTGGCTCATCTATAATAAATTTTATAAGAATATTAACAAAACTTAAATAAATTTGACCATCAAAATAATAAATCTAAATTAGTCATTGAAACAAAAAAAAGTTTTAAAAAATAATAATATATGTTTGAGGAGGATTAAATATACTCATACGGGATTATATTTTTTTAAAATAATTTAAAAAATTAAACTAAAATTATTTTTTTCACTTCCCTTAGAGGAAAAGGGCATATGTGATTCATTTGTATAACAGTAGGGGTATATATGAGCCACTTTTATAACGAGGGATATATCAGCTCTAAATGACAAAGTTGAGGAGTATATCAGACCTTTTTCCCTTAAAAAAAAAAAGACATATAGTTTCTGTTAAATGAATATTTGATGAAGATCGTAAATACTCACTTTTGATAAATTTAAAATATCAAAATTAATCAAGTTATATCTAAAGAGTTATTTTAAATCTGTTCGACACATAAGACATCATTTTCGTAACTATTTCTATTTACATATTTTTTCTTCGAGTGGAGTGGAATAATGGGGAAATTTTCGAGAAAATGATTTTTTTAAAACAGTTTTACATTTGAGCATAGGTCCAAAATAATCTCTTTAAGTATGAACTAATTTAAATTTGTCAAAAGTTAATATTTTAATTTCCATCAAATATTTATCACTACAAATTATCTAGTAATTTATGTCTCTACTAAATTTTGAATTTCCATGAACCAAATTTGTTTTATGTTGATTTACTTGATTTTGTTCAAATGCTTGTTCACTTAATCTATCATTTGGCTAGGTTTATCTTATTTTCAATTGTTTAAGTTAACTTTTCCTCTTTCAAATGACTCAAAAAAACTCTTATTTACTTTTACATAACTTTTCTAAAAAAGTTAATCAATATTTTTAGTTAAATCAACGGATAATCGGCATGTTAGCGGACACTTTGAGTGCTAACACTGTTTCAAAGTGGAAATACGACATTTTCTTTAAATTATAAAAAAAGTTTATCTATTAGAGCCTTTTTTAAAAATTTCTTTAAAAAATTAAGTGGCGACTCTTTCTAAATATATTTTTTTAGTTGTGTTATACTTGGAACATTTCAAAAATGATTTTCCATAAAGCAAATCACAACACATAATAATATATTTTTAGATAATCATGCCTGAAAGAAACTGATAGGGTAGAGATTCCATATTACTATGTTCTGAAATTTACCCATCACTTGTAATACAAGTTCATGGATCATCTAGAATGGATGAGCCACCTTCTATCTGCCATTTGTACCAATAATAGTTTCAATTAGAAAAGAAAGATCTAGAAAGGAGTTGTCCCCCTTGTTTCATGTTCTATCTTTGTATAATTTCGGTCATTCGATATCATTTTTCTTCTGCAACAGAATGGAAGAAAAGTAATAAAATTTGCGCTAATGGGGTGTTAGGTCTTCAATGTAACCATGTGTTCCGTTGTCAGCAAGCGTTGGTCGACAAGGCCCCTTTCTGTCGAGGTTAGGAAGTGGCAGATTTGATACAATTTAGGCTCAACACTAAGACTCCTTACAACTCGCACCCTCAAATTTGCACCTAACGTGTGATCACAGTCGGTTCCTACGGCACGAAGCCGTTAATGTTGAGTTGGATCCGATGTTCGAAAGACAATCCATCCTTATCTAAATCATAGTTTGTATCCATTATTTGATTGAGCAAATTTAATGGTTTCTTTTTCCAATTCCCCAATGTTGTACTTAACCAAATCGACAACATCAATTTTGTATCCCTGACAAATGAAATTTTGGCTTGCAATTATGTAATCGGGATTTCATCCCCTAAATATCTTTTTCTAAATCGTTACATAATGCCTAAACAAAGCAAATAAACCAAACATTTGAATGAATTACGTACTCCAACAATTCATTAAATGTAAACAATGCTGCTATTTCACACATGATATTATTTTATCACTTCATATATACTAATAACATATACAGTTTGTGACATTAAGGAGCACAAATCACAACTAAAAAGCTGAACTCCTATTTTTGGAGTCATAAAACCTTCTAATTAATTAGTCAAACTCCTATCTATGATGATACAACATAAATATCATTGAAACTTTAGCCTATATTCCTAGGCAATATATGAAACACTAATATCATTATTATTACATATTCCTACTATACATTATAGCCCTAATCTCAAGTCCAATTCCAATCCTGAAATAGATGTTTGGGAAGCTGAAGAATTATGTTGATCATCTCTTGAGATTGTAACAGGAGGAAAATTAAGATCCAAATTATCAACAATATTATTTTCTTGCTCCATTGGATTGACATTGGCAACGACAGCTCGTGTTAAGTCCGAGTCTGTTATTATTGTTGTTGTTTCGTCTCCGAATTTTTCCCAATGACACCTTTTGTGACCTCCTAAAGCTTGTCCACTTGAGAAAACTTTCAAACATATACTACACTTATGCCCCAACACCATCAATCTTTTGTTATCATTGCTTGTAATATCTTCATTATCATTTCCTCTCCCTTGTTCTAAGGAGCACATATTGGTGCCATCTTCTAACAATCCTAATTGCTGGCTACATTCCTCAATAGTTTTTGTATTTGCAAAACAACCCCTGACATTCTTGTGAGTAGCCCTATGTCCACCTAATGCCTGGTGTGAACCAAATACTTTCTTGCAACTTGAACACTCAAATTTACAACAAGGTGTCCCTGATTCATTTACACCTTTTTCTTCAACTCCTTCATCCATAACCAATTGATGAAGACGTTCATCATTGAGTCCATTAGCCAAGAGCAATAAGCACTCCGCGATTTCATGATCCTCGTCTGATGTTGAAACAGAAATGTGGGATTGTTGGGGAAATGAAGAACGAACTTGTCGTTTTAAATTGGGAGGAGGGTTAATACCACGCCATTGGCGTTCAGGATGACAACGCATGTGACCAAAAAGTGCTTTCCATGACCAAAATTTCTTGCCACATTCAGTACAAGGCCTAGTAATTTTTGGTGCATTAGGGTCTGGTGGTTTCTTGGTACATTTAGGCCTAGTAGTAATGAGACTGGAAGTACTTGTACTGATTCTAAGGGAATTATTATCACTAATTCTTAACAACTTGCTTCTTTTCTTCCTGGGATTTTGATGAGGTTTGTACCTGATATCTGTGTCAAACATGGTGAATCTTCTCGATGTTTCCGCCTCTTCGTCTTCATGATGATGGCTTTGATCCAGAAGATGATAATCACCAATTACTTGACTTTGTAGAACAAGGGGTTGAAGAAAATTTGTAGTAGTAGTAGTTGTGCAGTAAGTATTTTGGTTGTCCATATTTTGAAAAGGTGGATTAGAATGAACTAGTTTACGTCATGTATGTACACAGTTAATAAAAGAAGAGAACGGTTTAACTGATGCTGCAAGAATGAGGGGATAGAGGTAAATAGCGGTTATATTGGTGCTGTACAAAAGAGGGATTGAGGGAAACAGCAGTTAATGAGGCAACTCATCATTATCTCCCCAACCCAACATGCCCAAAAAACAAAATTAATAAAAAAAAAAATTATGTTAGGAAATATTATAGTAATTAATTATTTTGATCTGAACCAAACTCGTAAAACAGAAAATGCTAGTGCACGACCAAACTTCTCAAATGGGAAAAATAGGTAGAAAGATTTTACAAAACGGATGTTAGTGGTACTTAGTGATGCATAACGTGTTATCACAAAATGAATCACCTTTACTCTCAACTCCAAAATGGCCAAAAGCAGTGGACTCTACCTTATGCTTGTGGCATAGATATCTCACCAAAAAAGTTAAGGTCCGTGTATATATGGAGTAAGTAAAAGAAAATCTTCTATTGTTACTGGTAAGAAGTGTCGTTAGTCCAATATATGCAAGCGCGCATCACTCAGCTCCCTTTTGATGCCTCTATGGTATCCTGTGAGACACACCATCATAGAAACTGTTACAGGATTTTAATTAAGGGGCATTGAATCAAAATATTACACGCTGAGACATTTTTTACCTCAATTTCATGTAATAGTAGTTCAAGCTCAACTTTTATCTCAGAGAAGGTGGGTCTATCACTAGGGATGTCCACCCAACATCTCCGCATCAAGTCTAACAGCCTCGGGTGTGCATTTTCTGGAAGCTCGGGTCGGAGGCCCTAGGGAGACATAATATAAATAGGGTCAACAAAGAGGCAAGGATAAAATATAACAGATGACATGGGACACACAAGTAGTCCTTCTTTCCTAAAGTAAGTGTCCATTTATGTCGTGGATTTATAAGCAATTATGCACATAATATAGATATTGCATGCATTGTGTTTAGCTCATGCATGTCATCTAATTCCAACTATGCATAGTAGAAGGACTACGATCTTTACACAAGATGGAAGCATCTATCATTTTAGATAAAAGGGATCTCACTTGTGTTCAAGGGTTCGTAAAACACAGGTAGCATGTGATGAGGCTAGCTAGCATACAGCGCTACAGAAACTTCATATCCATGCAAGTTTTACAGCACAAATATGCACTCTTAAAATGTGAGGCTTTAGATGCCTAAAACAACATAGACTAGCTTGCTTAAAAGGAAAATATGAATCATGGCATGCTCCACGTGCTAATAGAAATTTGAGGTACAGACCTGTCTCACTCCTAGTGCAGCTTGTAGTGGAGTCATGGTATCATATGGAACCTGTAGCATCAAAAAGTATACAAATCAAAGGAGGACAACAAACTCAACTTCTGATACGATCATGTTACCTTTTTCATGACAAGTCAATACCTTTGCTGTTAAAAGCTCCCAAAGAACAATGGCAAAACTAAACACATCTGCTTTCTGGTCGTAGGGCTGATGATTGATGATCTAAAAGGAAAAGGAAAGTTTAATAGACCAAGTTTGCAGCTGCACAAGATAGTTATGCACGTGGTAATATACTTCATACACATTAGCCACAAAATGCAGCCCTTGGTGTTAATAAATTATCATCAAACAGGGTGGAGGAAACAAAGAAGGCACATAAGCTAGCTACTCCTCTAGCATAGAAAAACATGGAACCATGACCAAGATCTTGCACACTGCTGTAATAATAACTAATGCCACATCTATGAACGCCATTTGTTATAAAACTCTGAATAACCAATCATTGAAATTTTGCTATAAGCAGCTTTGGAAAAATACAACTTAGAACGAGAAGAGCCCCCCACCGACCCCTTAGTTTCTAAACAAAAAATATTTAAAAATGGTTTTCTGAAGGTGTCCCCCTAACTTTGAGGTAACACTATACATATTTTCGAGCATGGTGATAAGTCATAACAGCGGCATGACAAAGGAGCATCAATACCAATGAGAAGACTTCCCAAGTGTCTCAAGCACCCTTGTACAACAATGTCATTTTTTTAATTGTTATACATGTTATGTTATGCTATGCAACAAATATAAGCAGATAGGAATGGTAAGTAGTCATAGAAATATTAACATTCAATATACAAGAGGGATCTCAGATTTGTATTATCAAATTAAGCATATATGCATCATTCATTTTCAACCAAAGTAGCTGCAAAGAGATTCCAGCAGCACAACAAGCTAGCAAGTCTTTATATTTGACTGTCCGAACTCAAGTGGGCTCCATCCACAACAAAATCACTAGTATATATAACTGAATTATTCTCCTGAATCAAGTAATTGACGGATTTAGAAAAGAAGATAGTCGAACCTCAGGGGCCATCCATCTATATGTTCCAGTCTCAGCTGTCATTACACCTCCATTATTTTGGAAACGAGCAACACCAAAATCTGCCACTTTAACAACCTTATCGCAGATTATAAAGTCAATCAAAATAAGCATGGTGTAGATAATGCAAAACTAAAGCAAAAAGAACAGGTGCACATTCATGAGCACTAAAAAGAGGAGAAACAAATCAGTACACGAATTAATCCCAGGTAAACATGTTAGGTGTGAAGATCCATAGTAATTCAAAATCTTTCATTTTTACAGTGATCGAGAATCTCGTTCTTCCCTCAATCATAACATTATGAATTCATTGTCACGAAAAAATCTAAAAATAAAATAAAATAGGACATTCCTTTTCCAGCTGTTATAATTCAACCACAATCCCATTATGACATAGTACCAGTTATAGCAAACCTCCAGTTCAATAGAGTAAGCACTGAACATAGCAGTTCTTCAAAAAGTAGGAAAAAAATGTTGAAGAATCACGGATAAAGATTGGTTTGTGACCAAAGGAAAAAGGATCAGTGCTCATGCAGCCAAGTTGTAACAAGACTAAGGATGGAATTACTTCATTGTTTGAGAAACTTACATTGTTTGAATCCATAAGTAAATTTGCCGCCTTCAGATCCCTGTGAATGATATTATTTTGATGCAAGTACTCCATTCCTTTGCAGACATCAATTGCAAAGCTTAGCAATTGCGGGAGCTTTAATACAACATGGTTTTTATGCAGGTATTCATACAAGCTCCCACCAGGCATGAATTCTACACAAACGACCAGATTAACAGAGGGTGAATATTTCAGAATATGAGCATTATGAGTAGACTACCTTGCATTGATAGCTTAAAACTTAAAAGAGGTGACAAGAAATGCATGCACAGGAACACATTCTCTAGTATGCAAAAGCATTCAAAAGCAATCAGTCCATCGATCAATCAATTAACCATGCCAGCTGGGTGGTGATATGAATCCTCTATATATTCCGTACTATTTGGGAGAATTTCAGTTCATTACTGAGTGAGTAATTTGTCTTTTAAGCATAATTAGGAGTCCTCTAAAACTAAATTTTCTCTATCTCATACTTATCCCTATCCGGACATAATGTACACGTAACAACAATAACTAGATGGTGCAATCAAATGAAATAATAGAGTACAGGAAAAATTGCAGCATTGAACAACCAAACACCACTCTTCAGTTTACTACCAGCCAGTGGAGAATCTGCAACTTCGATTTTATAGATAAAGACAGCCAAACAGCCATGGCATGACTATGATAACAGTTTCGAAGAAACCATGCAACTTTTGTCCCAGAAAGAAGCATACCTGTAATTATACACAAATGAGGCGAATTTGTGCATGCACCAATGAAACGAACAACATTTCTGTGCTGAACTTGCCTGTATGCAATAAGATCAAATTGTAAGATTGTGGAGAAGATCTTAGAGGTGAACCACATTAATGAGCATGGTATATGTGCCTGCTTTTCTTTTGGTAGATAGACTACAAACACGTGTAAAGCTGCATTGAAGTTGTTCTATATATATACTAATAAATAATATGCCATTCACAAAATATAACAGCACATAATATTGCAAATCATAACACATTACTTAATAATATGCCTGTCAAAAGAGAACTTCTTAAGTAATTGATGCACACTCTAATTCACTATCTTTCTTTTGTCATCATGAAATTCATATGACAGAACAAAGCATGTTATCTAACTCAGTGTTTACAAGATCGCATAGTACCAGCATCTACACATAAAGAGGTTCCTGTATCTAACATATTTGGAACCTTTTTCATGATTTACAAGCAATAAGAAGTACTCCGGTACCCTTGATCTCTTACCAAACAAGTCTTCATCCTGGAATCAAATTTGACTTCGTCCTACAAGTTAATATAATCCCTCTAGTAGGCAACACAATACACACGAGAAGTATGAAGCAACCCAGTACCTTCTGTCTCATCCCCTAAACTAATAAGCTTCATAAGACATAAGAGCTACATCACTCACTTCAAAATTGCTATTTCTTGAGCGAACTCATCTTCCAATGTGTCATTCAAATGCTCAGATCTAAGGACCTTGATTGCAACATCCATACCAAGATACATCCCACGATACCTTCATATGAGTAAACATTTAGAAGACAAGGTCATGGAAAGCTGGGAACCCGAATTTATGCAAAATCACTTGAGGAATACAATCATAAACTCACAAATCGCCACAAGATCCTGATGCAATTCTTTCTCCAATCTTCAGTAATCTTCTATCAATTTCCCAGTCCTCAGGTTTTGATCGTCCGACTATAACTTTTTCAGCAGCTGACCTAGAATGAGATGAACCAGACCACGTTCCCTGTGTCATCCAGCATATATGATCATTACAACTTGTTAAGTAAATTACATGACACTTATGAGTTTCAATAACAACGAAATAAATCCTGCAGAGATTCTACTAATGATACCCATCACATATCTTTTTTTGATGAACAAAAATTGGTTATGATAAACAGTACACATCACGTATCAGCTCGAAGTAAATTGATTGATGATGGCCAACTGGAAATCTCAAGAATATAGCAGCTATATCATCCACATAAATATGATACTATATAGGAAGTATATCTAGTTACTTATGGCCTACCCCCTTTTCAAAAATATTTTCCTTTTTCAAAAGTAGTTACCCATGGTTTTACCCTATGCCACCCTAAGTAGGAAAAGGCTACATCAGCGAAATTGAATTTTATTTTATTTTTTGAAAAAGAAAAGTAATATTAGATATCAGTGGAACTGAAATTACCCTTTTCCTTTTTGTCCGTTTCTTTTTTCCTTTCGTGGGGGACGGCATACAAAAATTCCTTCTTCAGAATTAGCAGCATAGCTTGAAAACCACAGGAGGTAAGAGTCTTCCCACAAGCTTTTTTTTTTT
>JAJOOO010003056.1:0-28976 GCA_029582685.1 Solanum piurae | reverse complement strand
AACTATGTAAGACAATTCTTAAATAAATTCAAGGCCAAAGCTTTTAAGTTTATTAATAGAAATTTCAAAGTTCACACACAAATACAAGCACCTAAAGAAGAACACCTAATCTACACAGCCATCTTCTAGGAAGGGTTCCGTAAGAGTTAGACCTCTAAGCAACTATTTATAAATTATCATACTAATAATTGTCTCCTATAAAGTTCTTTTTTGTAAATTTTGTATAACTTCTTTGGGAAGCTCCGTTGGAATTGTCAATAATTGTTGTTTTCATGGGTTCCATACTGTCATCGTTGTCGGTGCTGAGTATCTCAGTGTATTCTTCTTCTTCTTGAGTGGTTAATTCAAGAAGAAAAGTGGTATAAAAATACTATAGGAGTAGTGTTTTGATGAGGAGGGATAAAAATGTCAAAAACTCCACCCTAATCAACAGAAGTCCAGTTGGATTTTTCTCTCCAAGTAGAGGGATCAGCAGGGAGACCCCCTCTCCTCTTTCCTATTTATTTTGGCAATGGAAGGGCTTAGCTTGATGCTGGTAAAGGCAAAACAACTACAATGGATTGATGGCTTTACTGTGAATGTTGGTACAATTGTCTCTGTTTCTCACTTTTTGCTGATGACACTCTTATATTCTGTGCAGCAGAGAAATCACCAGTCCTATACCTAAACCTCACATTTATGCTATTTGAGGCTATGTCTGGTCTTCACATCAATATGTCAAAAAGTATCATCTACCATATGAATGAAGTATCAGAACTGAATATGTTAGCTGAGATCTGTAATGGTGTGATACAAAAGTTTGAAAAGAGGTTAGCCTCTTGGCGAAGACGATATCTATCCTTATCAATGGTGTCTGAACAGCATACCAACCTATTTCATGTCGCTCATTGTCTATAGCAGCCAAAATCCAAAATCAGTTAGACAGACTCGGGAGTACCTTCTTATGGGAGGGTAACAGTCTTGCCACAAATCCCATCTAGTGAAATGGCCTAAAGTCACACTTCCAAAACCATTGGGGGGACTGGGGGTGAAGGATCTGGCAGCCCACAATAGAAGCATGTTAATGAAATGGCACTGGAGATATAATTTGGAAGATCCCAGGCTATGGAAAGATGTCATCACATCAAAATATGGAAGTCACTCTAACTGGATATCCAATCCAGTCTCAATACCTCATGGCAAAGGAAGAGTATTTGAGCCCTATGGCAGGATTTCTCATCCAATACTTCTTTTGAAGTGGGAAATGGGGCAATCATCAAGTTTCGGAAGGATACATGGGTAGGGAACTCACCTCTAAAGCAAACCTTCCCATATATTTTCCTTATTGCAGCCAATCAAAACTCCAGTATTGCATAAATGGAGAGAACAACACCCAGAGCCCTCTTTTGAGAAGACATCTTCAAGATTGGGAAGTTGAAGACTTAATGACCCTCCTGGACTCTTTGCAGAACTTGACAGTGAACAATCACAATGCAGACAGGCAAAGTGGGGTAGCTCAAGAGAAGGGTCATAATCAGTCAAGTCAGCCTATGCCCTTATGTGCTCCAGTAAGACAATGATTGATTTATAGCCTTGGAAGCTAATTTGGAGAACTAGACTCCCTACAAAAGTGATGCACTTCAGCTGGACAGTCTTAAAATGAGCATGCTTGACTCAAGACAACCTCAGCAAGTAGAAAAATTCAGCTAGTCAATAGATACCACATGTATCGTTCCAGTTTAGAATCTATCTACGACCTCTTCATTTACTGTCCAGTTGCAGTAGATATTTGGTACACGTCTTTAACATTATCTAGACTGCAATGTTCTATGCCTTACAAAGTCAACAGAGGTCTATGAAGCCTGGTGTCTCAAGAAAGTTGAGAAAGCCGACAAGAAAATCTGGAATATGTACGCATGTATTTTTTGGTGTTTATGACTTGAAAGGAACAACAGTTGTTTTGATGGTGTTTAAACTCCTATTAGTACTCCGAAAGGCAGATGTTTACCCTGTTTAGTTGGGCTAATCTTTCCCATGTAAAAATAACCCCAACTTATTTTGGAATTTGTCAGTTCCTGAGTCTTATAACAGCTTTTGTCTATTTTCCAGAGCTCCTTTTTCACCCCTTCTGTAACTTATGCATCTTCATGCCTTTATTGATATTTCACTTTTTAGATATTTTGGTAATTCAACTTTACAACTTTATGCTCTTCCCACTTTTACATTTAGAATAGTATAAATATGATATGATAGATTGAATGAATAAGTATTGAGTTCATTCACCAGACAATCACTACTATCTCTGGTCCACTTTGCTTGTATAATTAACTAAGTTTCCACCTTTATCCTTAGTAAATGTGGAGAGAAACTAATGTGGTGAAAAGAGACTAGTATTAAATTGAGATCAAAGAATAAATACAAATAATTTAATCAATTACTGTTTTAGTTAATGTTTTCTCAAGGAGCGTGTAAAAAAAACATGACAAAGTAAAATGTCCCAGGGGAGTACCCTACATATTCAGGGGACACATTGGAATTTGAATCGCCCAAAATAAAACAAGTATAGAGAAAAATAGTGGACAAATGTAGGATAAACCTATGACTGCCAAACAACATTCAAAATCAAATATTCCCTTTTCATATTTTAACTAAACATCTATTGTCCAATTCAATGGGCTACTCGAGTCCAAAAATAGTTGAAGATGTTTAGTTACTAGTAATTGACATGGTCTCTATTGAATGACAAGTTGCCCTGAAGGTTGTAGAGGTGAAATTGGAGAGGCATCACTACTATGATAATCATCCTGAACTTGAGCTGCAAACTGCAAATTCCATAGCAAATCCTCCATTGATGGCCTGTCCAAAGGATCTTCGTATAAACACCTGCAGCACATCTCTACCATCGTCCTCAATGATTCACTCGAACATGAACTACTTCTTATTGCTGCATCAACCACATTCACTCCATTGCCTGTCATGCTTACTTGCAACTAGTACATCAAATAACAAGAAGAAATTAAAGAGCCAGAACTCTAAAGATAAGTAAATATAATTTGCATTAATAATACCTCAGAATCATGAATAGGCACCAATAACTACATAACATTCTTCTTATTTGAGTTTTGATAGATAACTTTACTGTTTTTGCATCTAGAAGAAACGAATGATGTGTAAATTTTAGCCTCTGTAGCTTTCTGGATGTGCATCTTATTGCAGTATTCAAATGTTCACTGCTCCATCTGAAGTTTTTTCATTTGCCATGTACACTCTGAGCTTATTCACTTCGTATTTCACAGAGCTATACAATGGTAATGAAAACGAGGCAGATGATAAGTGTGTTTATGGTACCTGATTTCGTAGAAGTAGGATGTCATTTTTGGTTTTTATCGGTCTCCCTGTAATGATTTCCAACAATATAACTCCAAAGTCATACACATCCAACTTCTCTTCATATTTTTCCCTATAAATCAGTGTATGTAAGAATTAAAGTATGTCCATGCTTCAGAATCAATCAATAATACAATATTTTCTGAATTTGAGTGAAAATGCATGTAAATAATAAGTTATAAAATGTCATAGAATTCATTTATACTATGCTGCTCTGATTAGACAGTTATTTGTACACACCTCTGGTTATACCCTACTGGAAAAGTTTGACAGTATTCCTGCAAATATGCATAAGTTAGTATTGTGGCATATATATGTACTACTTTTGTTAGTGTGAGTAGAAGAATGACATGAACTTTGGAAAGTTGGTAGTCACACCTTTCCGATATTCTCCGACAGAACAGGCAGATTGTAGCTGCTAATTTTGGCAACAAGGTTCTGATCCAGCAAAATATCGGTTATCTTCAGATTATTCGAAAAGAGGCCAGGGATAATTCCATTATGCAAGAAATGTAGGCCCTTTGCTACCCCTGTAGCAGCTGCTATACGTTGTGTCCAGGTTAGTTTCCGTCTAGCATGTTTATCTGCAAATAAGCAACAGAGAACATCAAATTACTGAAGCACATTTACATCCAACAATAGGGAAAGGGTATATATCTGCTTGTCAAGTAATTACCAGAAATCCATCTCCTTAGGGTCCCATTAGGTACGTACTCAAAGACGAGAAAAATTCTGCTGACACTTGAATCATCCAAGTAAAACTGAAAGCAGTGTCCAAGAGCACTGACCAAATGCTGATGTCTTAGCTTGGATAGCAACTCTATGTGATGCATAAAATTTTGCCTAGTGTTGCTTCTTTTCATTATCTGGCATCTAATCGTAACGTAGGAACCATCTCTCATCTGCCCTCTGTACATCTGAATCCAAAACAGAAAATGTTTGTGATCCTTGGTCCTTGAGTACAGCTGGTAATATTAATGGGTTTACTCTTCAAGAGTCAAACTCATCCTTTTGTGCCAAAATGATAAGAACAAACAGATGGCATTACTACTACAAGTCCACATCACCTCTCTAATATAACACCCATACTGATACATACTCAGTATAATCCCAAGTGGGGTCTGGGGAGAGTGGGGTGGGGTGTACGCAGCCTTACCCCTTCCTTGTGAAGGTAAAGAGGTTGTTTTGATAGATACTCGGCTCAAGTAAAACATATAGAAAACAAGTGTGTAAAACAAACATAGTCGAAGAAGTCATGCTGAAAACAATGAAGAAAAGATTAGTAGCAACAACAATAAAATAATACGATAACTGAAGCAAAGGGAGAAAACCAGTAAAACTAATATCGAAGAATAAGATCGTAGAAGGGTAATAATAACAATACTAAAAAGGAAAACTAGACAACACTCTGACCTATTAACCTTCTACCCTAATCTTCGACCTCCATATCTTCCTATCTAGGGTCGTATCCTTGGTGAGCTACACGTAAGTCATGTCATGTCTAATAACCTCTCCCCAAAACTTCTTCGACCTACCTCTACCTCTCCTAATACCCACTATAACCAACCTCTCGCATCTTCTCAATGGGACATATGTGCATCTTCTCTTCACTTGCCCGAACCATCTCAGTATCGCCTCCCTCATCTTGTCCATCATGGAGGCCACTCCCACGTTGTACCGAATAGCTTCATTCCTGATCATATCTCTCCTCGTAAGTCCACACATTCATCTCAACATTCTCATTTCCGCTTCTCTCATCTTCTAGAAATGTGAGTTCTTGACCGGCCAACACTCCGCCCCATACAACATAGCTGGTCTGACCACCACTTTAAAAAATTTGCCTTTAAACTTGGTGGCACATTATTATCACACAAGACACTAGATGCAAGCTTCCATTTCATCCACCTCATTCCAATATTCCAATATGATGTGTAACATCAGCATCAATCTCTCCATTTCTATGTATTATTACCCCAAATACTTGAAACTCCCTTCTTGGGAATGACTTGTGTCTCAATCCTTACTTCCACATCTGCCACGTGAGCTACATTACTAATATGGCCATAAGTATAACACCCAAAGAACTCAATGCTATAGCAGGAAAGAATAATAGAGTTCATATACCATACCTGGCCATTAGGAATTTCACCCATAAAAGTAGTTGTATCAAAGTTGTTCGTTGCCTCCTCAAGTTCTTCTAGAGAGAATATTCTATAAGATGGAAGACTAAGTGCTCCTAGCTTCATTGCTTGAGTAATGTATCCTTGTACAAGAAATACAAAGATATCAGGTTAGTATACTTGACACTTGGGAATTGAAGGAAAGCCCTCGCCTTCAGGCATCTAGGGCGTAGAGAGCAGATATAATTGCCCTAAGCTTCTAGTTAAACAGTAATTTGGTTATTAAGAGGAACCTTACTTGGATCTGTGAATAACTTGGAGGTATATGAAGATGATGCATCTTCTGAAATAAATCTGGTTGGGGTATTTTGGGCAGAAGCCTTCTTTGCAAGAAAAGATTTGACAATCAAGATGGTCAGGCATACGAGTATGACTCCACCGGTGATGCTACCACATATGATCAAGGCAAGAATCACTTTAGAAGCATGTTTTTGTCTTTGATGCTGAGGCAAGACACCAACAGCCAAAGCCTCATTCCGGCAAAATGAAAATGGATGTTGAGTACCATCTCCGGTTGCTAAGCAGTTATTGGAAAAATGCACAATCCGGTTCCTAGAACTAGACAGAAGGCAATTAGGTAATGATCCTGTCAACAGATTAGCAGACAGATCAACAAAATCTAATGCTGTGTTACATGGATTATCTTCAAAGAGCATTCCTGTTAACTTGTTTCCTGCAACATTCAGATATGTGATGGATGACAAAGATAGCAACGACGGAGGAAATGGCCCCATAAAGTTGTTGGAAGAAATATCAAAATGTTCAAGCTGATAATAGGACTGAACTTTCTCTGGTATGTTTGCAGTGAATTTGTTATTCCTTAGAGCAATGCTTTCAATTTTACTTCCAGTTTGAGGAAACTTTGGACCAAAAGAGTTGTCCTCTAATTCTAAAACTTGAAGGTTTTGTAAACTGCTAAGATCAGGGACATCACCACTAAAATTATTCTTCGAAAGTGAAAGTACACGAAGATTATTCAAATCACGCAGTGTATCTGGCAAAGGTCCATCTAGTGAATTGCTCTTCAAACTCAAAACTGCCAAAACTGAAAGTGAACCAAAGCCATCTGGAATTCCGCCAGTCAACCTATTTCCATCTAACACTAAAGTTTGGAGGTCCGTTAAGGATGAAACTGTTTCGGGTAAGCCACTGTGAAAGTAATTTGAACTCAAGTCAAGTATCTCGAGAGCTGAGAGTCTTGAAAGTTTGTCAGGCAACGGCCCCCATAAACCAAGAGAAACTAATCTAAGGACTTTCAAGCTAGGAAGCTTGGCAAGCGCGTTGAGAAATGAACGAATGGAGAACTTTCTAGGTAATGGGGAAGTCCCCTTTCTCCCTATTATATGCAACTGAGTTATGTTTTCGTCGTAGCACACAACAGTAACAGTTGAACTTGGCTCAATCTTACAGAAATCGGTCTCATTATTCCAACTACTCAAAGCTGTTGGATAGTTCAAAAGATGTTGAATTCTCAAAAGTGTTTGCACTTGAGAAGATTGTAATTGCTCTGAATATCTGATTGAGATTAGTACCAAAAACAAAACCAGAAGCTTTTCAACTCCCATTTCTTTTCCCATCACCACAATACTGGCACAACAACTCTTTATGATACTAATGAAAATTTTCTGGAGAATGCCTGCACAGTTCAAACTTAGTTATTCAATAAAATTACACTATGCAACTTAAAGATAAAAACAAATTCACTTCACTCGTTAACGGAGTAGAGATTCTTGAAAGTTCATGAGAGCTATGGAGGCTTTACCTGGTTCATAAAAGAACTTTGAGCAACTTCAAGACAACATCAACTTCTCTTCATCACAGAAAATTTACACCAACTAATAATGAACAATCAAGTTAAATTTCTGTAACTTGGTTTTATTTTTGTGAGGAATAAAGTATTGATAGCTTTAAGAAGGGGAAACATCCTGAATCTTGACTAAAGATATGAAAGCAGCAAAACAATTGTCAGTTGTATAATTCAGACAAAGTTGGTTAGAAGCCATCCTCTCTTGGACACTTTAATGTAACTTTCTTTTCATTATTTTTATATGTAATGAACTACATTTCAATTTTCACTCTTTTTTCTTTACTATATCTACATGTAAAATGGAATTCCAAACATGGAAACTAAAACAATCAATTGTTGTTCAACACTGCACTTAAATGATCTTTCCAACTAGGATGGAGTTAGGTAGGACCGAGGGTTCATCCTAATAATCCCTTTGGCGGAAAATTTCACTATCTATACATGATTAAAATTATTTTTAAGGTATATATAGTAGGTATTGAATCCTCTTATGTTTCTTTGTGTGTTTATTTCTTCTTACTTTCGAACCCCTTAGTGAAAATTGTGGCTCCGACACTGCTTTTCAAAGCTTAATATGACATACCATGGTGTGTTTTCTAATGATAGTTGCATATTAGATTAAATAATTTCCAATTTTGTCCAAAAAGATAAAGGGAAAAAAAGAGTTAAAGTTGAGCAATAAACAAAAAGAAGATGCTGAAGATAACTCCTTTATTCTTCTTTAGTGCTTTTCATTACGTGCCCATAGGAACCATAACCTGTTTTTTATACTTTAATTCACTTATTCATCTGTTGGTGAAATTATCCATGTTTCGCGCAGTTATAAAAAAATTAACAATTTTTTATATTTTTACTCTATATATATATTGAAAAAATTAATTTTATTGATTGAAATTTATCCATGTTTATTTTAGTCTGAGGTCACTCTGTTCAGAACTTTAATGAAAGTTTTGCATTGGATGCTCATATTCCTTCACATGGTTTTGAAGCTAACATTTGGTTATGAAAAAATAAAGCATTTGGTAAAGAAAGGTCTCGAGTTAATAGTAGTTAATCAAAAGAGGAAAAAGAGAGTATTTTAAAGTTCACCAAAGTTGTGTAAATTGTAAGTACCATGAATACTTGAAATTTAAAAAAGAAATACATTGTAAGTACTATGATCACACAACCAAACTTTGAGGGGAAATAATCAAACTTTTCATTCTTGAATTCACTCTAATTCTTCAACCAATATATGAAAAAAGACAACCAGATGCAATAAGAACAAGAAAAACCTTGATATTAAGGGCTTCTTTGATTTATCTGCACTAATAATGTAGTGATCCTCCAGAAAATCACACAAATAGCTAGCTTGAATGACAGATCTAACCAAGGTAATAGCTAGAAGATGAGGCTTTTTTGTATATATACAAAAAATATTAGAAATCCTGTACTGCATTATCAATTATCTTGAATGACAAATCAGCTGCTCCAAACCAGTTGAAAAATGTTTTTACTAGCAGTTGAACTCACTAAGTTGTTGCTCTGCTCCTTGAGCATTTCCTCTTGTGCACGAACATCACCGTCCTGACAAAAAACCACATTGGAATCACCAAAAAAATAAGAAACAGTTCTTGGATGATCTCAATGAGAACTACTGGGTGGAGAATTTGCAAAGAGAATGAATACAGATCCAGAAGATCCAGGCGTTTTTTAATACACTACATAGTGAGAGGAATACTATGGTGCATAGCCTCCAAACAATTTGTTAACAAATTGAAGGATAAATTTCACAGATATCCGGGGACTTTAAGGACTTTTCAATGCGATATTACTGCCCATTTGGTTGCTACTCCAAGCTCTGACTACAAAATTCATAAATGTCTTGCACAGAATAGTAAATTAGCTCGGTTTAGTTGGCTTGGAAGTAAGCTTTGATTTTCGTCTTTCCTCGAGCAAACACTGCAATCCTTTTGTTTTCTCCCCCACAGATAGCTTTTATTAGCACAATAATACAAGGAAGAGAATACACCTAAAGTTGGCAGTAGTAAGCCATCTTCCCATGAAAAGTCTTAAATTTCATCCATTTTATAATGTATTTGGCACCAAAATCGAAATACAGGTATAGAGCTTTCCTAAGTCCTAATGACCTTATGACGTACTCCCTGTATAACTTGCCAACAAGTGATGCATTTACTTTAGAGTGCAATGCTACAATCTCTTTAGAATGAATTATCTTGAGGGATGTCCAAGCATCTCTGGGCAACAAGCCTTTTGCATGAATTAGTGCAATCATGTGAGGTTGGCAAACTCTAAATAGATGAAGTCATGAAGTAGTCTAGTGTTCTGTTCCTTCCCTCACTTTTAATCAGTTTCCCCTCTTGCCATAAATGTGGGAGTTTGCCCAACATTCTGGAACGAAGGATATTCTTATCTTTCTTTGTTCAAATACAGAGGGGGGGGGGGGTAAACAAGAAGTTTTAACAGCAAACTCACAAGCAGAGAGTAAGCACGAGCAAGAGATGAAAGTGTTGGATACACATCAAGAACAGCAATAGCAGCTTCCTCTGTCACCTGTGGGACCTGCACGCATTAAAATCACTCCATTAAAATAGAGCTAATTGAGTGAATTTGTGGCTAATACAGCATACCATTTCCCAAACTTGGTGGAGGTGTTTTTACATGGAAACAGTGACCTAGTAGTACATAAAATTCATGATTATTATCAAGCAGCAAATCCTAACAACCAAAGATTTTTAAACTCACAAGTATTTTATTAATAAGGAAGCTTAAATTTATGCCAACTTTATCGTGAAAATACGTACCTGCATTAGTTGGATGGCAAACACATCGCTAACTGTCATTTTATCGAGATCTTCACACTTCCTAATAAATTCTTTAAACTTGGGGCAAAGCCTGGAATTAGACCGCTCATTATCCATGCATCTGTAGTACTGATTGATTCCTTGAGTAAGATATCCGTACTTTCTCAGAGTCTCTCCCAAACCACTTGTTCTTTGCACATCAAATCCCTCCAAGATCTCAGTTGTGAAACAACTAATGCAATCATGGGTAATCAGAAGTAGAAATTTAAAAACATAAAGTAAAAAAGAAAAGCTAAGATGTCTTTGCTGGATCCAACTGCATACAAAGAAACCAGAAGAAGAAAAGAAACTTAAAACTTACGCAGTTTTGATGCTTTCGGCAGCAGCACAAGCATTAGGATCTCCTTCAATGACATATATCAGCTTCTTGAGTCCACACCTCTGGCATAAATCAACAGAAAACCCACTTGAGAATTATGGAAAAAGGACATTAAGAATGTCAAAAGGGAAATAATTAAGGGAATCACAATGGAGCTTGTGAGTTGTGACAATAAACTTCTTCCAAAGGATCATGACATTTCTAAGTAGAGATGTTAAGCCCATATGGTCATTCTTCTTTCGTCTTTATTATTTATTGCCCATGGAAACTATGAAACAAGTCCACTCCCCGAAAAGGGAAATCGAATCAAACATTCACCCTTAGTTATTTATAGGCATCAGTAACTAAGAGAAGAAACTACGAACCACTCCCGCTTTAAGCGAAAGGTGTGGAACAATCTTTGTCACAAGAAAAAAATTGTAAACACAAGCAAAACCCAGCTCATTAAGTTCACAAACACTAGGTCCTCTTTTGGTTTCAATTGTAAAGAGTGATAATACCTACATTTCAGCATAAGCAATGCCATGTTTGGTTACATTTTTTTATATGCATAAAATTCAGCACTACTTATACATTAGTATTGCTAACATAAATACTATTTGCATAATTTATGTGGGATCCTATGCATTATTTTATGAGGGATGGGAGGTGGAAAAATAACAAGGGGATGTAGTACATGGATTAAACCAACTAAAATAACCAAATATTCCTCCTGTTTTAAACAATCCCTTTTTCAAAAATACATATTAAATTATACATCGTACAAGACATAATATTACTCCCACCATCCCAAAAAGAATATCACATTTCTATAATTAGAAACAACTTAACTTTAAAATTCCTCCTTTACCCTTAATGAAATATTTAACCACACAAACGGCTAAGGTTTGTTTGAGACCACAAAAATCCAAAAGTCTTCCTTTCTTTCTTAAACTTTGTGTCAAGTCAAATGGTGCCACATAAATTGGGACAGGGGAATTAAGTATATAACACACTCTGCAAAATTTGTCTCTGAACTAGATAATCCCTACACACTTGAGCCAAATCCAGTAGTTGAAAATTATAAAATCCAGTAGTTGAAAATTATAATTAGTATTCAAAAGGATGTCTTCTCCTCTTTTAACATTCCGTACCAGCAACAAGTCACAGCTGATGTACGTTAAAACATAATTCAAACTACGCTGCAAGTCTATCTAATACCATAACGAGTACAAGATTGACTGTGTTCAACCCATCACTGCATCTTTTTATTTACTAGAATTTAACAATATTAACAAAAATGATTCGATCTCAAAAGGATCATTTTGAATACTATCGAATATCAAGATTCTAGCTCACTGAGCAAAAGTTAGTCCCATAACGAAATGAAAGTACAGATAAGACAGTCAAGATATTTAAAAAGTACGCATATAAGTGCCTGTACTCACTCACTGTGATAAAACTAGTTACTCAATTTCCCGTTTACCATTATTACAAGATATTAAACAACAGTTTAATCCCTTTATAGTTTTCCTTTGTTGTTGATAAGTCGTACAATTTCATTAACAGTAAATCACGCTAGTCTTAAAGGATGTGTGCAATATGTGAATGCCAAGAAATTAAACTACACTTTTGCTTTTGGACAACGACGTACACACTCATACAGATCATTAGGGCTTAGAGTCATAGGCTTAAAAGGTACATTTCTAACAGAGCAAACTGCATTATCACTAATCTTATGTCAATGTATCATGGCTGTGGAAGGCTCAGTACAATGAAAATAATTAAAAGCTGGAAGTTACAAAAAGACGATTCAAAAATACACAAGTAAATATAACCCACAGCATATCAGATGTACTTAACCAGCCCCAAAGGAAAAGAAGATGAGAAAATACCAAAAGACGCAGCTTCTGATCTCTATATCGGTTATCCCTGATTGAACTTTGCAAATCTTCAACGTTCTTCCTCTCCACAATAAAGTCAAGAACGTATTCAGTGCCAATAACTTTGTTACAAGCTATCCAGATTGCATCACCAACAGGCAAGCGCCTAACCTATGGAAGTGCCAAAATTAATCCTACGTCTATCAGCTGTGGAATATATAGGGAGTCAATAGTTTTAAAAACTATGTTGTATGCTTATTAGGGTTTCAACATTAAGCACGGTCACCAGCAGACACTATGAGACCCTAAGCCTTGTTGAGACAGTAAGTATCGCAACTACAGTGTTAATACCCTTTAAAAGTACCTTTTTCCTTTTCAATATCAGATGAGTGTGACGACCCATCGTTTACAAATTGTGCAAGTATCCTTTAAAAGTATTAATGAAGTATCTGATTCCAACATAGATGAAATTGCTAGAAACCCTTTGCCTTATTTATATTTTGATAAATTGAAAATTTGAAACTGCTAGAAATATAAGAACGGTAAAGAAAGAAAGAAATGAAGAAATTGCCAGTCCTGTCTCCAATTATAGAGTACTAGCATCTATCACTACCACAAGGTGATCCTATTTCTTCGTTTCTCTTTATTCGTGCCATGGAGGGTCTTAGCAAGATGTTAGTGCAGTACAAGCAGATTAGATTTTAGGTTTTGAGCGGACCGTAGAGGCCATTGAAATCTCCAAATCACTAACATTTTATATGCAGACAATACTTTGACCATCTGTGATACAGAGGAACATCCGATTTGATTTTGGGGATGATTCTACCTTTTTGAAGCTGTCTTGGAGTTTCACATTAACTTCACAAAAGTTCTCTCTTTCCAGTAAATAAAGCCAAATATCAGTCAACTAGCCAATGCCGCAATGTCAGAACTCTTCCCAGGAAGTATTTCGGCTTACGGCCTACCTCTGGGAGACAAATATAAATCAGTGAAAATATGGAATGAAGTGATTGGGAAGATGGATAAGAAGTTGGCAAGCTGAAAGCAGCAGTATATTTGATTAGGGGGCAAAATCTCTTTGATCAACAGTGTGCTCAGCGCACTTCCTACATACACAATTTCTCCCTTACTGGCTCCTTCCTCTGTTTTGAAACGATTGGATAAATTGAGATGAGACTTCTTTTGGCAAGGAAATAACCAAACTTATTCTTTTTGTCTTGTGAATTGGAAATGAGTCGCCCGACACAAAAATAAAGGAGGACTGGTAATAAGAAACTAAAGAATCATAACAGAAGCATGTTGATGAAATAGCATTGGAGATTCAACAAGGAGGTAAATGCACATTGGAGGAGTGTTTTGGTGGAAAAAAATCACACTTGGAGCCCCTGGAGCACCAAAATCTCTACAGCACCTCATGGTACCGGACTACGGAAACATATCTGAGGATATCGGAACAAATTAGAGACACGTTGGGTCAGGCTCCTCTAAAGACCTCTTCAAGGATATCTTCAGCAAGTTGCAGTATTTAGTTCAACACAAGGGTGGAATCTCTCTCTCAGAAGGCATAACAGTGATTGGAAAGTGGAAGGACTATGCTTTTTGCTCCAGATGTTGAGTAATATAACCTTAGATCAGAACAAACAAACTCCATCGGTTGGAAAAGACATCCTAAGGGTCTCTTTTCAGCAAGAAGTTATTACGGCATGTTAATTTCCACCATAGACAGGGTTTTATGACCTTGGAAAAAGATATGGAGAAACAAGGCACCTTTGAAGGTCTCTTGTTTTTCCTGGATCGTTGCTTGGGAGGCTTGTCTCACCCAAGCAAACCTGCAAAAGAGGGGATTGCAGCAGATGGCCATTGTGTGAAGAGCATTCAGAAGAAGTTTTGCCACCTCTTCGGGTCACTTGCCAGTTGTGGAACATATTTTTGGTAATAGTTGACATGGGTTGACGCATGCCAAAATCCATTATTGAGTTCTTGCAAGGATGGAAAGAAATCTCTTAAAGACTTGGAATACTAACCTCTGGCCATTTGGTGACCTATCTGGCTTGAAAGACATAGCAGAAATTTTTTAAGGCAAAAGAGAAATATTTACAGCCTTAAGCAGATATGATTTCTTGGTAGCTTTTGGTTCAATCTGGTGTTGCACTTGAACTAGATGCAATGCTAGACACCACAGAGGATGCAAAAAAACTGTAGTTATTCCTTATTCACTGGCTAAGTGCAAAGATTATTTTGAGAAAGGGCTTAGTGCAAAGATTTACTTATAAGAAAAAAGCATCTACAACTTACAAAAATAAGCATGGAACACATGGTGAGAATTTTCAAATAATTGAAATCTGACCAAAATAAAGTGTTTTACAATTACTTATCTCATATAATTGCTCATGTCTCAGTTAATAAAGAGAAACTTAAAGAGGAAAGATTGCAAATGCTTACATCTATTTTAATTTTAAATTGTGTGCTGATGTTGTCAACTATCTTCCTGGATCGTGACCTGAATAACGGCACAAATTTCAATGAGTCCACAAGAAAATAAAAAAATAGCCAATTAAACATCCCTTCAAAAATAGACAAGTACAAGACAAAAGTTAAAGATCTTCACATCAAGGATGTCTTTTTACTGCATTTGCTAATTTTCTGGTCATCCTGGATTTGTTCTTCTCTTAATTTTGCTGCACAGGCATGGGGGAGGAGTTGCATTTGGGAAATAAAGGAGAGCTGAATGACTACAACTTTAATGATATCGTTCTCATGTCTCTATTTTTACTTAACAATAGCAGATGAAAACAGCACGCTCTAGACATTACGGTATCTGAATGGTTACTCCCTTAATCAGCCAAGTTTCAAGGATATATATGAAATAACCAATAATCTGAGGACAAATCAATCTTTGCTTTCTCTGAGCAAATAAATTGTTATATATTCATACAGATATCCTTTTAATATGCAGAATAAACAGAACTTGATCAGGAAAAAATCAGGTTTTTTTTTTCTACTTCCATATTAGCACAGCAAGGTAGCGATGCTGCTAGATCACCTTTCAAATTAGCGGCAAGTTAAAAAAACAGCTTTACTAAGGTACAATCTGTTTACAGAATTTAGTGATAGGGAGAGTCGAATATCTGGCATGTCAAAGCGCACCATTGCAGAAAAGCTGGAAGAAACTTGGAGCTGGATCAGAATTACTTTTTATTTTCTTTTGAAATTGGTAACATTGGAGCGGATCCGAAATTTAATCCATAAAGATTGCCATAAGATTTTTAAACTAATAGGATAAGTGACACAAGGCTTCAGCAGATAACCTGAATATGGCTTAGTGAACTTTATATCACCACATTTCTGGTCTGAGCACACATGAGAAAAAGAAATAAATTGTAATAGTGCTTAGGTAAGTGGTAAACCATCACAATAATACTGGGTTTTTATATATGGTGGTCACTTCTGGGCCTTTTGCGCACACTTTGCCTATTTCATCGAGCATCTGCTGGGATTTAAACCTTGGTCTCCGAGGTTTGCACACACTTAATTGACCACTAGGTCACACCCTCAGGTCTCAAGTGTCACAATAATACTGACGGTAAACAAAAATTGCTGTAAAAAATGAACAAACTGAAAAATTGTTGTCAAAAATGAACAAACTGAAGCTTACTTACCCTCTAGAAGTAAACTGCTCCCGATCATCTAATATCAAAACTACTTCATAAACATCTTTAAATTTCTCTCCATTGGCTAATGGCGGCGCCGCCAAGAGATTGGATCTAATTTCCAGACATGGTATTTGCTCATCAACAACCTGAACACACAATTGAACAAACAAATTAAAAACAGAAAACAACCTAATTTTTCTATGCATGTTTTTAGTCTTCAGTAATACATCTTAATGTGTCATTAAACTCAGATAAAAGATAGTATCACTCTGCACTTACAGTGGATGAACAAGCTCTCAAAGCATTCGAACAATGTGCAAAATCAGCATGACAAGAAGACTTTGCTTTATTTACTGTTCCATTGCAAGTAGACTCGAATAGTCTATCTTCAACTCTAGTACTGCCAACTTGACCTGGGCATTGAGAGGCACCAAAGTCATGAAAAAGGACAATTAATTATAACGGTTTTAGCACCTCTAACAATCCAAACTATGAATTCTTAAATCTTAGTATCAACAATATAATCAACATGAACATATCTAAAGGGAGTCAAGAAACAAACCATAAACTTCATCTTCTCGAAGACGACACAGAACAGATGGCCAGAGTAACAATATATCTTTGTTCTGTGATGTTTCTAACACTTCAGAGTAAGCATGAATTACTTGTTCCTTGGAGAATCCCATTTGAATAAACTACAAGAACCTAATCAACATCAGATGCACAGAACAAAAGACAAAGCACAAATTGATAATTTAATAAGTTCAACAAACGCCAGCATTACTTCAAAAAGAATCTTAAAAGAAGAAAATGAAACAACTTTGAAGCATCGTAAAGTAGAACTCAAGGAACATCTTTCAATGGAAATAAAAGAAAAAACTGCTGAAAGCAAATATTGTGTATAATAGAATAGGCAAGAGATGTCATATCACTGACTGGATGCATATAGATACACAGCCTTTTCTTTCTACCCTCCCAAAGAGAAAATCAAGGATAAGGACTGTTATCAAATATTGGACCTTTAGATCTGCTTGGAGGTATGCCTAATATAAAGATACTACAGTAATTTGGGTGAGTCTTTCTAAGATCACAGAAACAAATATTTATTCAGTCCTTTACTAGTTTCTATGAGAAAACACAGTACTAAAAAATCAACAAGTCCAAGACTTGAACAGGTGGTGGAAGGACTTACTAAGTGGTAAAAATATAATAAGGATTGAATTCTTAAACGCATTCAAACATAATTTTTGAGTGGAAAAAAAGGGGATATCTGGATGGTCAATGCTTAGAAAACAACTTTTACTGCCTCTGCAGCAAACAATAGCCAAAACAGACTTAATAATAGCAGGATACAGGAATTGCTTTACTTAGTCTAATCTAATATGGTAGTGGCAATGATGCTGCAGCCATCACCTTAGACCATAAAAACCACATAGAACATGAACCAAATTTGGCAACTAGCAAGCATTAAATAAAGCGCTTTGATATTAACATATTTATGTTTATCTTGAAGACTGATGAAAGCAATAAATCCAAAGTTGTACATTTAAAACAGAAATAGTACCCTGTCAAGAGATTCAGATGGAATGACATTCACTTTCTTTTTGCCAGTCGATTGAGCTAATGGCACTGCCCTTTCTCTCACATTGTCAGATGATTGAGATAATGGCACTGCCCTTTCTCTCACAGAAGTAGTATGTCGAACTTCCATATTTGATAATTTGCTAGATGTCGCCTTATCTGACTTGTCCCTTTTATTCAAATTCGAAAATCCAGTCAAAGATGCCGATATTTCTTTGGAATCAGCAATTCCTGACCTCAACAGACACTCCTGTGCAATCTCTTTGCCTTCTTCTGTCAGCATATATCTGCACTTGTTGACAAAGGATGCCTGGTTTATTACTAAGTAAAAAGATCAGGAAATAAATTGATTGAGCATGCAAGGATACACACTTGCATAGCAACTAAAGCACAATATGACTGTTTATAAGATGATGGTTCATGTAATATGGCTGCAAAGTAGTGCATTTATACATCTACACAGTTAGCAGGGTAGATCTCGATACATCTCATTTTATGAATGGGTGCAATTGATTCACCATTAGGAACACTATTTACCCCTCACCCTTATAACCAAGAAAAGCTCTTACGTACACCTCTCATGTGTTTGATTTTTTTTTTACATCTCATTTTATGAATGGGTGCAATTGATTCACCATTAGGAACACTATTTACCCCTCACCCCTATAACCAAGAAAAGCTCTTACGTACACCTCTCATGTGTTTGATTTTTTTTATAAGATAAATAATTTTGTTAACAATCGTGGGAACCTTGTATACAAGCCATATACCAAAAGAAGAGAATCTATAAAAAAAATAGGGACCTCGTAAGTACACCAAAAAGAAACTAGAGACAGAAACTACTTTGCACTTCTACAAAAACTTGCTTCAGCCCTTCAAAGATGCTCTCTCTCTTTCCAAATAACCCACATGATTAGGGGGGCACACTCCATGGCCTTGGGCTTCTCTTCCCCCTCATATGAGTCCAACTTTGCAAAGCCTACTTCACTATGCCCAGCATCACACATTGCAACCCAAACAAGTTAACAGCCACCCTCCATAATAGATAAGTCACTTTGCATAAAATGATCTACATATTTGCCCGGACTTTTGCACATAAAGCACCAACTAATATAGGTGATAATCCTCTTTCTCAGATTTCCTGCTGTTAAGATCACACTCCTTGCCACCAAGTTGCCAATCATACAAAGAAACACATCTTTTTCAGAGCTCTAGGGATCCAAATGGAGTCATAAAGGAAAGAACACTCCTTTCACAAGCAAACTCTTATGAAAAGAACTACCAGTAAATAAATTGTGCCCGCCCTCCCCCCAGATCCATGCATCTGATATGTCGTTTGATGTATCCAGCTCATAAAAAAAATACAAAGTCTACAGAATTTAATGCCAAATGGAGATGAAGTTCAACGTCTGGAGGCTACAAGATGTAGCTTTTGAGATTTGAGGTTTAGTAGGAATTTACAAGATTGAGAGGTGACTAGCTCTAAAGCGTGATCGATTTGCTTAATAAAGAAAGAACTTCACAAGGTAGACACTATGTATGGAGGTGAGATGTCATGAATAAAGGAGTTTTTTCAGTTAAATCATTACGAGAATCTTTTGAATAAGGAGGTAGTTGAATTCCATATAAAGCGGTTGGACTACTAAGATTTCGAGAAAGGGTTTTTTTTCACTTGGCTAGCAACTACAAGAGAGATCTTGACGGTTGAGAATCTGTGGAAGAGGAAGGCCACTTAAGTGAGTTGGTGCTTTAGTTTCATGGGACCAGGTGAAGATGTCAACCATCTCTTTCTACGTTGTCAGGGTTTCTTAGAGGTTATGATGAAAAGTTCTTAACTGGTTTGCAACTATTTGGGCGATACCAGGCACTGTGAAAGAGGTAATATTCAGCTGGAATTGTGGCCGAATGAGGAAAAGCGTAGGACTTGGTGTGTTACTCCACTAGCACTTGTGTGGATTGATTGGAAAGAATGAAATAGGAGCACTTTTGAAGATGTAGAGACGGACTGTGCACATTTGAGTAGTAGCCTTCCATCTCTTGTTTTGTTTTGATGCACCCATGAGGTCCCTTGTTGTATAGAAGATTGAATGTTGCTCATAGAAGATCATATTTTTGTGTATGTTATCTACATTTTGGTATGTTTCTTGCATACAGGCTTCTTTGTCCACATATTAATGAAATTAATTTAAAGGATACTTTAAAATTCACAGGGATTATGTGCAACAGATCCAAACTGATGGAGGTAATCCATAGGCCCCTTTTAAAATTAGCCATAAATTTCAGATCTTAAAGGAAGCTGCAATTTCCTAACATGCACATAAACTACCTTACAGGAAATGAAATGGCAATTTATATATGAAATCTAAGAAAAGCAGTCAACCAGAGTTCCAGAAAAGAGCATAATCAAGACATGGTAAGCATACTTTGCAGGGCAGCTTGACTTAGCAACAAGTGCTTTGCTTACTAATTTCGCCATGCAGCTCCATCCGCTGTACCAGTCCCTTGGTGAGCTAGATTGTCCGGGTTTTCCTTTCCCTTTCTCGGGTCTAATGCATTGCATATAGCATGGAGAAAGAGCACAAAATTCACTTAGTACATACTAAATTATATGCTGACCTAAATAGGGAGAAATTAAGTTAAGCAGCAACAGGCGTACCCAACAGGTGCACGAGAAAGGCCACTAGCTTCAGTAGCATCAATAAGCTCCTGCTTATGCATAAATTTTTCCCCGTTTGTTGTACTCCTAGAATCATGAATTTTTCATTGCTGAAAAGGCAATTTATTAAAACAAAGCAAAGCAGAATGCATTAAATTAAGTTATTCACCTGTACAGCGTGATCAGTAAGGCATATGCCACAGAATTCTTCTGAGGCATGTAACGCTTTGTTCCCTTATTTTTCTTCCCTAGAGATATGGAAAAGAATTGAGTAACTTCCAATTGATCCAAAATCATATCCTCCATCAAAATACAAAAAAGATCAGATAAATAAAGTAATTAACTAAGAAAACTCAATTCCACATACACAAAGTCTTGCATTGTTAAGTGTTTTTTATGGTGTATTGTCACAAAATTTGTAGAACTGGATGAGACATTTGATGATATCAATATAACAATTTGTTCGACCAAAAAAAAAAAAGTCTTGCATTGTTATGTCCTACACAATTATTGATGTTTTATTTCTGAAAACCACAAGAACAGTCAATCAGTAGGTCCAATATACAATGGGTCAAATTACCACGCATACAAATGTAAGCTAATTTGGCCGTTAACTAAAATTGTCGAGTTCATACGCAGAATCAATAGTTAATCAGTTTATTGAGAAAACTCACATGAATCAATAAATCGGTTAAACACCCAAATGCATTTGAAAAAAACAAAAGGAGCATAAGCTAATTTTCTCAAGAATACACTCCAATAGCATTATAAAGGATCCTCCTTTATACACTCCACCATCACTACAAAGACTCCACCTTTTTTCCCTCTAAGTAGTGCAATGATCATACATGATAATAGGCAGAGTACAAAAACTAACTTCAAGATTTACCTTTCTCAGTGGAGTCATCACTCTCCTCAGACGACGAAGCATCACAATCATCCGCTTCAAAAAACCCTTTCATTAGCCTCAACAACCATTTTCCAACACCCCTAGAATTGAAAGGAAAGTCAAATAATAATCACAATTCCAAGGTTCACTCTTTTAGTGACTCAAGTGGGGAAAATGGGGTTTTAAGATTTTACTCACTTGATCTTAGAAAACTCTTTTAGAGTCTTAATCGGGGTCTTGGACTTGCAGAGATTGGTATATGCTTTTTGGAGAGTCATCGAGATATTCTCCGAAATCCCATTTGGGCTTTGAGCCATTTCTTGCTTTTTGCTCCACATGTACGCTGCGAACTCTTCGTTCTCCGGACATACCACCACTTTCTTATTCTCCATGATTGTTTCTTCAAGAGAAGAAGACTCGTTCAGCCTAGGGTTTTGGGTCCTTTTCCAATGTTTATTCAGAAGCTTTTGAAGAAATTTTTCATTCCAGTTTTGCAATTTTGGTTCAAATGGTTAGGGTTTTGGGGAAATTGATTTTTCTCTTGTGGTTTGTGATGGAAGGAGAGAGGAGTTGAAATGGCGCCAGGACTCGATTTCAAAAGCTGAACTTGAGTGGGTAGGATCTTTGTTTTTTTTTGTTAGGTATCATATAGAATTTTAATTAAATTGAAATTTGAATCACGTACAGTAAAACTTATTTGGAAATGATGCTCCTAATAGAATTTTTCATAGTTAAAGTACAAATCTAAATTTTCTGATTAAAAATAAAATAGTTTCGTCACTATACCATAATTCACTTTGTAAACAAAAAAATCTTTAGTGAAAGGTTAAAACTGGTTACTTTAATTGGACATGAAAATAAAAAAAGTTATTTCCCCACTCAATTTTACATGTTATATTTGAAATTGACATATTTTTTTTTTTTTAAATAATTGATATGATTATTTTAACACACTAATTCTAATAATTGAAATATTTAAAGAGAGGAGTAAAAACGAAAATTATTATCAAAAGAGTATTAGGAAGAGTTGATTAAACATGACATATCATAACTTCATATTACCGAGGACATGATTCTGGATAGGAAAGACCGAAGGTCGCATTTTAAGATAGGAGGTTAGTAGGGGTATAAAGTGTTGTCTTGCTTTGCGAATTTTTAGGCCTTTAAGGCATGTTGTAGTTCTAGTCATACCTTTGTAATTTTTGTCATATGTTGTTTATTGTGTTTTGATTATCATACTAGTTTGTTGTTGTTATTGTTTCTTGCTTGTAGAGTTTGCAATGCTTTTATTATTTATTCATATGTTTTTCTTCGTTGTTTATGCACTTGAGCCGAAAATCTTTCGAAAAGAGTTTTTCTACTTCGCATGGTAGGAGTAAAGTGTGCATACAGTTTATCTCCCTAAACTCCGAAATTTCGCTAAGTATGTTATTGTTGACTTCTTGTTGAAAATGTGAACAAGTAGAAGTAAATGAAGAAAGTTCTTTATTTTGAATGAGTTGGAGTTGTGTTTAACTATACTTTTGTAAGAAAATATTTAAAATTTGAATGTATTATTTAAAAATGATTTATACCCTCAATTTTAAAAAACTAGAAAAATTACCCAGCTTAATTTACTAAAACATACTGTCACATTTGTTTAGAAAAGTAATACCTCAAATAGATAATCACATAATATCAAAGACTAGCTTCAATCGATTTTTTGGTAGTATAGGAAACATTTCTTGTACTCTTTTTAAGATTTAATCTCATAAACGAATATTTTGTTATAATTTTTGTAAGTAATATTTGATTGTTTGAATGCACTTTTTCTAAAATTATAAAATATAATTTAAATGTAGTTATTTTTATAAAAATATATATTTTAGGGTATAATTTGGAAAAATCATATTAGCAAAAGTGAATATAAGATTTTGAGTATTTTGAAATTTCAATTGATAGCTTTAAATTGTGTTTAAAATTTTCATGACCGAATTCTCTTTTTCAAACAAAGTAAATTATTTTTTCGAAAAAACAGTGATAAATTCTGGTCGAAGTGCTGCTAAGGAAAACAGAAAATTGTTAAACCTTAGCACTAAGCGTCGGCCGCCGGCAGAGAAGAGATGGGAAGGGGAGGACGTGGCGGCGGCAGCGGTGGACGGCGGTCACTTTCGTCGTCGTTCGATCGAGAGCTTCGCGGCCACATTGAGTCCTGTAAGAACAATTACCTCTCCGTTGAAGATCTCGTCGACCACCTCCGTTCATCTTATCACAAGTATTCCCGCGAAAAGTTACAGCCGTTTACAAAACGGGTCCAAGATGTTCTGCAGCTCCAGAGCTCAAACCCTAACTCAACTGAAGAAGTAACGCCTCCGAAAAAGAAGCCAAAAAGAAACGGCAGCGAGCAGCGTTTGCAGCTCCTTGAGAAGAAGCATATAATGAGTAGTCAAAGAAAGAAGCAGGAAGGGGACGGTTCGTCTTCGACGACTCTCGCAAGTACCTCCGATAGTGATGATGCTTACTCGTCTTCGTCTTCCGATGCTATTTATGGAGAGAAATTGGAAGAAAAGCCTGATTTAATGAAGTCTATGCTTCGACATACGTACAATCAACAGGTTAATAGTACTCCCAAGTCCAAAAAAATTGAATACGAGGTCATTCATGACAATAATGATGAAAAAAGGAAGAAACTTGTTATGTCTAAAGGAGGAGGACAACGAAGAAACGGAGCCACTAGGGATTTAGGAGGAGGAGGAGTAGAGGGGGAAAGGTTTGGGGATAGTGAAGGGAATGTTGATGGGCCAAAGTTTAAGGATTTAGGAGGAATGGATGGAGTGTTGGAGGAATTGAAAATGGAGGTGATTGTTCCATTGTACCATCCTCAGCTGACTAAGCATCTTGGAGTTAGGCCTATGTCAGGGATACTCTTACACGGGCCACCAGGCTGTGGTAAAACAAAACTAGCTCATGCTATTGCCAATGAGACTCGAGTTCCATTCTACAAACTATCTGCTACTGAGTTGGTCTCTGGAGTTTCAGGTGAGACTGATTCTTGATCTTTCTTATTCGATCATGTCATGATTCTATCCTTGCAAGCATAATTTATCACATAAATGGTTTCTGGAATTACAGGTGAAGCTAACTGTTTGATGTTTGATTTCGTTTTGCATTACTAATTTTCTATTAGCAGCAATTTTGTAGCATAGAGTTGCTAGTAATATTTGAGGTGTGTTCCCCCTTAGAAAATGAATATGCGAGAATATTCTTGGAAATCCATATGCCTGCTATTTTAGCATTAATTATGGGGCATCATTCAGTATGATGACAGTCTTGAGTGTTCTAAGAAGGAGTGGGTGCATTTTAATTGGGTAGTTCTCCATTTCAGGTGCATCAGAAGAGAACATAAGGGAACTGTTCTCAAAAGCATACCGGACAGCACCTTCTATTGTGTTTATTGATGAGATTGATGCAATTGCTGCCAAAAGAGAAAATTTACAGAGAGAAATGGAGCGGCGCATTGTAACACAGCTAATGACGTGCATGGATGAGTCACATAGACTTGTAAAACCTGATGATGCAAAGGGAACTGCTCTAGCCGCTGATAAAAGAAATAATGAAGCAAAATCAGACGGATCTAATGGTGGACCTGGTTATGTCCTAGTAATTGGGGCGACAAATAGACCTGATGCTATTGACCCAGCATTGAGGAGGCCTGGACGATTCGACCGTGAAATCGTCTTGGGTATTCCAGATGAAAATGCAAGGGTGCAAATTTTGTCTGTGCTTACACGGAACCTAAGAGTTGAAGGTGCATTTGATCTCACGAAGATAGCTAGCTCAACCCCAGGATTTGTCGGAGCAGACTTGGCTGCTCTAACTAACAAGGCAGGTAACTTGGCAATGAAGAGGATAATAGACGAGAGGAAGGTTGAGCTTTCAAGAGAATTGTCAGATGGTGAAGATGCCGAAGAATGGTGGAGAAAGCCATGGTCACCTGAAGAGATGGAAAAGCTCAGCATTTTTATGGCTGATTTTGAGGTATGATGCAGAGAATCTTGATTTATCTTTATGAGAAATATTTTTAGGTTGTGACTTGTGATCCTAAATTTCTGTAGGTAATTGCCATTTGACATTTTATATCCTGTCGCTGAAACTACATATAAACACCATGGTTTTTCATTTACATGCATCTTCAAAAACCACCTTTTCTACTGTCTCATAATTGTAGTGGTTGGTTTTAACTTTCACAGTTTAATATATGATAATAAATTGCTTTACCCGTGTTTTTAGTTCACTTAATATTTATAAGCTTCACATGGTAATGCTCTTAAAGGATGATGCATCCTCCTTTTAGACTGAGAAATTCAAGATCAAGTTTGGCAGTCTAGAAAGGAGGGCACATCATCCTTCAAGAGCATTATCACATGAAACTTATGCGTGTTAAGAGAATTTAACGATACGTATATGGGTAAGGCGATCAAGGATAAAACCTAGCGCGCATGACCAGGGTTCAAGTTCCAACAAAGGCACAAAAAAGTTAGTTGATTTCTTCCCATTTTTCGAAGTCTTTGGTGTATGGAGGTACCCCGGAATTTTTCTTGTGGAAGTAGCAGGTAACCAGTGAACTAATCAGGTGCATGAAGCTGGCTCGAACACTACCCTAATCAAAAAAGCGGATTAAGTTTGGCATGTTTAATATATATTTAGTTGTTTAGTAACCTAGTATCTGATACTCTCTTTCCGGGTATGGGATTACCTTCTATGTAAAATCTGAAACAAGCTATTTCATGTAGCCTGCTAAAACTCATTTGATAATATGCAGGAAGCAGCTAAATTGATTCAACCTTCATCTAGAAGAGAAGGTTTCTCCGCTATCCCAAATGTTAAGTGGGAAGATGTTGGAGGCCTTGATTCGTTAAGACATGACTTTGACCGTTACATTGTCAGGCGTATAAAGAATCCTAAAGATTACATGGTCAGTAATTCTCTTAAATTATGTTGAACATTCTGATATAAATACTGCACTGGTTTGTCAGCTGATTGGCTTGATAATTTTCATTTAAGACCTCCTTATGTGATGCTTTTTTCCTTTCCCTTTATCTCATGTTGGGTGCATTTATTTACTTGTTTATTTTGTCCATCTTCTTTCTTTGGGCATTTATCCTTTTCTTTGGCCAAGTTTAAGCTGGCTGCCTATTCCATTGCAGAGGATCTTTAAATTATCAATGTTAACATGGAGTTTAGTTGCCATCCTTGTAGAACTTCTCTGCAGCATGGAATACCAGAGTTGTACTGTTACATATCCTTTTTAAGTAGTGAAGAGCCTTCCATCATCTTCTCGACACCCCTGAGCATAATGTGCTGGACCATGTGTTCTTTTTGGTGTGATCACTTGTACTCTCTCTTAACTATATGATTGTGTCCTTGGTCCTACCAATGCGTCCAACTTTGTCACAACTGTAGTTGCAAATGTCCGATGGGACTTATGTTCATCGGGAACACTGCTATAGGTTGGGAGTTCACTAACAAATAAATGCTTTCCCTTTGGATGGGACTTAGTAAAATTCTTGCATTTCCTTTAGCAAGCATCCTATGTATTTTAAGTTTAGTAAGCTATCAGTTGATGATTGCAAAAGTCGTTGGGAGCAGGGGCAGACCCACATGGGTTCGAGGGGGTTCACCCGAACCCCCTCGGCAAAATATTACACTGAATGTAAAGTAAATTTTCTGTATTTATGTAGATATATTAATTTTGAACCCCCTCATGAACAAGAAGTAAGTTGTAGTGTAGTGGTAGATCTCTTTTTAAATTGACCCTCGCGTCTAGGGTTCGAATCCCATTGTGAACATTTTCTTTTTTTTAGCTTCTCTTCATTTGGTTTCAGGACCAATCTTTAACGTTTTTTTTTTAAAAAAAAACGTGCTAAAAGAGTAGATTTAAACCCAAAAAAATCCAAACAATCTAAAAGGTTTCATGTAACGGAATTAACTTTTTGTACCTATAAACTATATACTACTACTTCTTGGAATTGTGTTTTGTTGGATTTCACACGTTTATACTTTTATGAATGAAAATACTGGATCTGCCACTGGTTGGGAGGATTCACTAACAAATAAATGCTTGCCCTTTGGTTGTAAAATTCATGCATTTCCTTTAGCAAGCATCCTCAGTGTTACAAGTTTAGTGAGATATCAGTTGATGATTGCAAAAATCCAAGTTAGGACCAGTTATGTGCTGGTTTGTAGTGCCTTAACCTCAAATTGTTTGTTAATTTTTCTTATGAGTACACCTAGCATAAAACTTCTAAAAGTTGTTTCATATTTCAGGGTTTTGGAGTGGACTTGGAAACAGGATTCTTGCTTTATGGTCCCCCGGGATGCGGTAAAACATTAATTGCCAAGGCTGTTGCTAATGAAGCTGGAGCAAATTTTATACACATTAAGGTTCCTGCAAATTTCTATTTTCTTAAATGACTGCTTTTTCTTATGTTTTGCACGACTGAGGCATGTCATGTTTTCTCATTTACTTATCTCCTCCGACCAGGGACCTGAAATTTTGAACAAGTATGTTGGTGAAAGTGAGCTAACTATTCGGACATTATTTACCCGTGCAAGGACATGTGCTCCATGCATTCTATTCTTCGATGAGGTGCTTATCACTCTTTCCAACTTAAACACACTTAGTTCTGTCATCTTCTCATTTTATGAGTCCGTCCACCTTCAAAAGTACTGCAGAAGCGTTTACTCATTTTTATTTTTTACAAAAATCTACATGGATCTGTAAGATGCTTGCTAGTAAGTCTTAACACATAGTACAATGTGTTCAGATATGAGAGAATGTTCTACAGTGTTGCTTCAATACCCAAATTAATAATAGAATATACAAAAATAGAAACTTTCAAAATTCTAGTGCACTTGTAAGATGCTTGCCACAAAGTCTAATACATAGTACACTAGTACAGTGTTCAAATACGAGTGCGAAGTTTTGTTGTGATGGTTTAATTGCACAAAAAAAAACTACTTGTGTCCATGTTTCACTTGTCACGCCATTGGGAAATGAATTGGAATGATTCGTACTTAATAGTAAGGGTAAAATGTCTCTTTGTTTTCCAAACCGGACAAGTAAAAGTGGACATCTATTTTTAGTATAGTAGAGAAGTAAAAATGGACAGAGGTAGTAATAATAGAAAACGGAAAAATAGAAAACTTTTGTGAAAAACACATGATTGTCAGACTTTTTTCCTTGTCTGTTACATCTGTTTTTATCCTTTCATATTTTTACAGATGGATGCATTGACAACTAAACGTGGTAAGGAAGGAGGTTGGGTCGTTGAAAGGCTTTTAAATCAGGTTTGTATGATTGGGCTAATGTTCTTGACAAAAATTGACATTATATTCTTCTTAACCTTTGCAAGTGTGAAACTTCTCTAATAATTGCAGCTACTAATAGAACTAGACGGTGCTGATCAGAGAAAAGGTGTTTATGTGATTGGTGCCACAAATAGGTATTTTTCGTTCTTCTGGGTAATTGTGCCTTTGGTTTTTCACATCTTATTTTGGTGCTTATTCTTGTTATCATTTTTGCAGGCCTGAAGTCATGGACCAAGCTATTCTTCGACCTGGAAGGTTAGGGAGACTCCTATATGTCCCTCTACCTAGTCCAGATGAGCGTGTACTAATTTTAAAAGCTCTTGCCCGGAAGAAGCCTATAGATTCTAGTGTCGACTTGATGACCATTGGAAGAGATGATGCCTGTAAAAATTTTAGTGGAGCAGACCTAGCAGCACTGGTTTGTTCATCTTTTAACATGCTTGTTTTAC
>JAJOOO010003055.1:0-28383 GCA_029582685.1 Solanum piurae | reverse complement strand
AACCAAATCACTTGCTAATTAGTTAGTGAAATTTACGAACCAAGTGAAAATCATAAGAAGCAAACAATACATGTTCATCAGGGAACACATCTGTAACACCCTGCTACTAGAAAGACTTAGAATTAGAAAGAAACCATTTTTGGAAATAATCAAATTTAGAAAGTTTGACAAAGTTAAGCTAAGTATGAGTTTTGGTTCAACTTCAAATGACCATAGCTCCAAGATCAGAATGATTTAGGTGTGCTACAAGATATTGTAGGAAAGATCTTTAATTTATCTTTTCAACGCCACTGAGTTTGATAAGTTTCGAGTTTGTATGAGGGAGATATGCCCATTTGAAGTTGGGCTATCTAGAGAAGGAAAGTCAAAACCAAATTTTAGAAAGGTATTATGGTCTTTTCACTACCCAACTAATTAAATTCGTTTTTGGTAATTAAGTTGGGGTATCAACTGATTGGATTCAGTTTACGCTTCATAAAAATAAGTTAGGGTTTTGAGAGAAGAGAAAAGAACAGGAGAAAAGAGGAGAAGAAACTTAGAATCGTCGAGTTCTTGAAGAATTGCTGAAGGATTTTGCCAAGGGTTGATCCCTACGAGGTATGTGAGATTAAATAGCGTTGGGTTAGTTCACCCACACGCCAATAATGATTTTATTCAGTGAAATTGTATTCTTGATGGATTTGTTTGAAGTATCTATTGGGTTCTTGATTTTTGAAGTTGTTGAGAATTTCTTGATTTAAATTCATGAAATTATTTGTTGTTTTGAGTAGATTCTTGCATATTTTGGTTATGTAGTCGAATCTAAGTGTTAGGGGAAAGAAACAATTGAATCTAGAGGGTTTAGAGTTGAAAAACGAGCAACAAAAATCAGAGAATTCTAGGGAAAAGAGGTGGGGCACCGCACCAGCCAGAGCGCCCATAAAAGTGTTCTATAGTTTGAGCTCTGGGGCGCCGTGCCAGACAGTGCACCCCAACTCCAGTTCTGTAGTTTTCTCTCTGGGCCTTGCGCTACTCAGAGCTCCAGGGATGCCAGGTCTTCTACCTTTTCCCACTTCTTTCCGTACGAGTTCCCTTGAAACGTACCTATATTTTCTAGTTGATTTCTACACTCTAAGGTACATCTAAACAACATGAAATCATTCATAACATGAGATCATGAGCCTTGAATCCATAATTCAATTCAAGAAAACTTAAGAGTCAAGTCAAGAGAAGTTCATAGAGTTTTTGAAAAATATTTTAGGAACGTTTTAACTTTGTTTTAAGACTTGAGTTTTGAGTTGAGTAAAGAGTAAATATTGAAGTTCATTTATTCAAAAGAGTATATCGGGAATTTGTATTCCCAAAGAGTAAATGTTTTCACATTTAAGCAAGAAAGGAAACTTTGATTTCCAAAAGAGCCTTTGAGCTAGTTTTTCAGTAAAGAGTAAATGCTTTCACAATTAAGCAAGAGAGGAAACTTTGATTTCCAAGAGAGCCTTTCAGCTAAGTTTTGAGCAATTATCTCAAACCACAGAAAGAAGTTATGTTTTTAAACATAAGAGCTAGTATTATATTTTTGGAGTAGAATTGAGCATGGATATGGGGGAGAGTATAGACAACTCCCAGCCCCCATAAACCATGTAACCATTATGGGTAGAAAAAAGGATCATACTTTTAAGATGATTCCTTAGTGCTTTTTAGCATAAACTAGTGGATCCACTTAGTAGTCAGGTTCTATACCCTCGGCAAGGTATAGGACGACCCTGGCATTGTGAGGAAAAATATTGTATCATCACAATAGCTCTTATGTGATGGTTGTTGGTTAGAGAAACTCCCACAGAAATATTTTGTAATATTATATACACATAGTTACTTTTATTCTTATATACATCTAGAGTTTATATTTTATCTTTGCATATATACAGAGTTACTACTGTATTTCTAAATACACAGAGTTGATATCCATGTTTTAAACACTTTTCTCAATACTGCATTCATATTATTGCTTTATATTGAAATGTGTTAAGTTGAGTTTAGTTGAACCTAGGTATGTTCTTCCACTCCCTTTCAAGCTTATGCCTTGTTTTAGTATTCCCCTCGCATGCTCGTACATTCAATGTATTGATGTCATTTGGCATGCATCGTTGTTATGAAGCAAATACAGGTAACCAGGATCAGTATCCAGCGCTTTGTTGATCCAGTTGAGCATTTAGAGTCTTGTGGTGAGCCTGCTTGCTTTCCAAAGGATCCCTATTTACATTGATTTAGTAGTTTTTAGTTGTTAGGATGATTGGGGGTCTTGTCCCCACATCCCTCCCAGCTTTAGAGGCTTCATAGATAGACAATTAGTTAGTTTATTTGTCACTATCTTCTTATTGGATTATGTTGAATCTTGAGTTGCCACTTTGGCTAAGTTGAATGTCATTTAATACATTCTAAGTTATATATTGAGCAGTTCAGTTAACTTTTTAAAGTATTTTATCATGAGTTAAGCCATGTCAAGGGTTTTCTTGAGGCCAACAATGGTTCACGAGTGCCACTACCGCCCAGGGTGTAGGCTCGGGGCCTGACAACATCATTAATCTCAATTCCATCTTCTAGCTTGATCATAGCTTCCTCCTCTAGTCTGGACAAGTGATCAATAACCTGATTTTTTGTTCCCTTTCTATCCTTTACCTCAAAATCGAACTCTTGCAATAGGAGCACCAATCTAATAAATATTTATTTTGCATCTTTTTTAGCCATCAGATTTCTCAATGGAGAATGGTCTATATGCACTATGACCTTAGTACCAAGCAAGTAGGATCTAAATTTCTCGAATGCAAAAACCACAGCAAGGAGTTCATGTTCAGTCACCGTATATATCTTTTGAGCCACATTCAGAGCTTTGCTGGCATAATAAATTGGATAAAGTATTTTCTCTCTCCTCTGTCCTAATACTAAACCAAGCGCCATCAAACTTGCATCACACATCACTTCAAACGGTGTCCCCCAATCTGGTAAAATAATGATGGGTGCCAAAGTTAACTTTTCTTTCAACTCTCTGAATGCTCTTAGACAAGCATCATCAATATCAAACTTACACTCCTTTCCAAGTAGCTTGCACAATGGGTGTGCAATTTTAGAGAAATCTTTTATGAACCTTCGATAGAAACCTGCATGCCCAAGAAAACTTCAAACACCTTTTACAAAGATGGGTGGTGGAAGCTTTTCTATTACCTCAACCTTAGCTCAATTAACCTCAATACCTTTCTGTGAAATTCGATGACACAGAACTATACCCTCTTTCACCATAAAGTGGCACTTTTCCCAGTTGAGCACAAGATTGCACTCTTCACACCATTTTAGTAGCTCAGCCAAATGTGTCAAATAGTCATTGAACGAATCACCTACCACAAAGAAATCATCCATAAATACCTCTATCGTGTCCTCCACCATATCTAAAAAAATATCGACATAATACAACGCTGGAAGGTCGCTGAAGCATTACATAACCCAAATGACATCCTCTTGAAGGCGAAAGTCCCAATGGGCAAGTGAAGGTGGTTTTCTCTTGGTCTTCCGGAGCTATGGAGATTTGATTGTAGCCAGAATACCCATCTAGAGAACAATACCAATGCTTACCAGCGAAACAATCTAGCATCTGATCCATGAACGACATTGGGAAATGGTCTTTCTAAGTCCATGTATTTAACTTGTGGTAGTCCATACACACTCTCCCACTAGTCACCGACCTCATATGAACAAGGTCATTTTTAGCATTGGGAACCACATTGATTCCTCCTTTCTTTGGCACACACTAAACTGGGCAAACCCAACTACTTTCAACAATAGGATATATAACTCCATCATCCAACAACTTAATGATCTCATTTTTCACTACTTCTTGCACAGGGGGGTTGAGTCTCCTTTGATGCTCAATACTTGACTTGTTTTCCGGCATGAATTGATTTTTGTGAGAACAAATGCCTGGAGGAATCCCAATAATGTCTGCATTAGTCCATCCTATAGCCCTTTTACACCGATTTAGCACCGATATCAAAGCCTCTAGTTTCCCTTAACTCAAGTCAACAACATTAATAACGGGCAAGGTGCTATTTTGTCCCAAGAATACATACGGCAAGTGAGATGGAAGAACATTAAGTTCCAGTTTTGGAGGATCATCAACATACGGTTTTGCAAGTGGGGTGTTTCGATACTTCATGTCTAATTCCAACCGTTTTGGTTTAAAAGGAACTTGAACCTATCAAGTGCAGCAACTAGCTCATCAAAGTCATCAATACCATCACTATCAAAATTCATCATTACCACTGCTAGTGCATCAACACCTAACCTCTCTTCAAAGACACTTCAGATTTTCGCTCCATAATATGATTTACCACCGATAGATTTAAGATCACTTTTATGTTTCATAGACCTACAGATGTTAAAAGTTACCTCCTCATTGTTTAGTCAAAGCTGCATCTTCCCTCTCTCCATATCGACCAAGGCACGCTAGTAGCGATAAATTGTCTCCCTATGATGATGGGAACCTCAAAATCAACCTCACAATCAAGTATCACAAAGTACACCAGAAAGATGAATGACTCCACTTTAACAAGGACATCTTGGAGCACTCTAATGGGCCTCTTCACAATTTTATCGTCCATAAGACAATGCATCACAGTCGGATTTGGAGCTCCTAAACCCAACTTCTTATAAATGGACAATGGCATCATATTAATGTCGGCGCCCAAATCACATAAAACTTTCGCAAGGGGTAAATTCCTAGTGGTACAAGGAATAGTGAAAGCTCCAGGATCCTCTTTCTTTTGCACAAGTGACATAGTAGCAATAGCACTATAATGTTGCAGCTTTTCTTCATTCTCAAAACTGATAGCCGTCTTTTTGGTCACCAAGTATTTCATGAATTTTGCATACCCAAGCATATGTTCCAAAGCTTCTATCAATGGGACATTTATGGACATTTGCTTCAACATAGCTATGAACTTGCGATATTTTCCCTCTTGACTCTTCTTCACCAATCTTTATGGAAATGGAGGTGGAGGTCTAGGCATGAGAACAACTTTTTGGTTCACCCCAGCTTCCTTCTATGTATCAACCTTTGGAGTTCCGATAACCTCATTCATATCCTCATCTTTTTCTGTCACTCTTTCAACCTCAGATGGTATGGCGGGATCAATATTCTATTTTCCTCTACGAGTAGTGACTGTCATACAATGGCCATCATTTTTTGTATTTTGGATGGTGTTGCTAGGAATAGTGCCAGGCTGGCGTGGGTTCATAGTAGTGAACAACTGACTAACTATTGTTCAAGTTACTTGATCGACACTACATGGGAATCAACTTTCTGCCCAATCCCAGATAAATAATTACGCATATCTTTCACATTTTCATCTGTTGCATCAAACCGCTTCATCATATTTTGCATCATATCCTCAATGTGAGTCATACTAGTACCAGCCTCTCTATTACTAGGTGGAACATAGGGCCCAACCATCTCATTTTTGTTGCTATAGTTGTTTTGGTTGAAGTTGTTATCACAATTGAAGTTCCTTTCCCGGACATAGATTCCCTCACAGTTGTAGTTGCCATAGTTCCGACCTTAGTTTCCTTGACCTTGGTGCCAATTATCCGAGTTGGAACCTTGGGCGTTAGTTCGGAAACCCCCCGTCTAATCATTAACCAAATTTGCATCCTTCCCATAGTAATACTCCTCAACTGGCGGTGGTGGAGTTCTGGTTAGATAATTTACCGCATTTACCTTTTCAGAACATCCACTCACATGCTTTAATACCAAGCTAATTTCTATCCTCATTTGAACGATCTCTTCACGAATGTCATCATTTGATTGACTTGGTGCAGTTTTGATAACAAATGTGCTCCTACCAGTATTTTCCTTTCTAGTGCTCCATGCCTTCTTGTTTTAAGAAATCCTCTCAAGTTTTTCAGCAATCTCCTCAAAAGTGCACTCACTATATGATCCTCCAGCAACAATATCTAACACAACCTTTCCATTGTCATCATGTCCTCTGTAGAAGTACTCCTTCAATGACTCATCATCAATGTGGTGATTTGGAACACTCGTCATGAATCTAATCAACCTATCCCATGAACTTCTTACCGACTCTCCAGGTAGTGTCGTGATATTATTCAGTATACTTTTGTAATTCAACTTCTTGGACACCAGAAAATACCTCGCCATGAACACCTCATGCAATTGGTCCCATATATATATATATATATATATATATATATATATCAAATTGTATGGTAGCTCAGAAAACAACACAGCAGCATCACAAGTCAATGAAAGTGGGAATACTCTCAAACCTCTGGTGTTCATATCCAAGGCCGGTCGTCCCACACTACTTTGACAAACACTTTTCAATTTAGCCATGTGAGCGTATGGATCTTCCAAAGATATCCCAGCAAATAACCTTCTTTCTATAAGCATTTGCATAAGACTGCTAGTCACCACAAATCTATGTCCTGGCGGAAGTGGAGGGAGAAAAATAGGTCCATCTGATCCAACTACATCGTAGTCAACCCTGTAGTTATCACGAACCCTCAGTGCTGGAGGTTCTGCACCCTTTCTGCATTCTCGATTAGATGACCACCTTGAACCTGAGTGGGCACATTTACAACTCCAGGAGGTTGAAAACCAACTCTATCTCATTTACCCTCTCCAATTAGATTACTGGGTAACCCAATATTAGCCATTCTCCTCAAAGTTCTTCTCAATTCAGGATCGTAGGCGGTCAAGGGTTCGCCTCAAATCCATGTACTTGGCATACACAAGAGGTTACAAATGATAGGCCAGAGAGATGGGCTCATTCGACTAATTAGTGATCCCTGGGCCTACCTAACACAGATGTCCTTGAAATAGGGGATTGGTTGATCGGAAAGCTCAGGTAGGAGTAGGACATTCCATAAAAATCTTTCTGAAGACCTGTAGAAAACAAAAATAAAACAAAAATGTAAAATCAGTAACTACTTGACTAAAGTTCAATAATGTAGTTAATTTTATCTAAAAGACGTATTCTCCGGCAGCTGCGCCAAAATTTGATACGCCCAAATTACACCTCCCGAAAGAAGTATAAGCGGTCGTTGCCAAATAAAGAACCCAACTTGTAGGTTGGGGTCAATCCCACAAGAAATATGGTGTAGACTCAAACATAACTCACGATTATCTCTTTTTAGTCACCACTATTTCCGAGAAAAGTAACTAAAGGGTTTGGGGTTCAGTAAAAATACCAGTTTGTTGGTTTGAATTAATAAGTAACAAGTAGGGAAAATTCACAGTTGAAATATCAATATAAGATGAAAACTAGGGTATATGTGTTACCCACAAGCTCTTAACGCAGTATTCCTAACAATAGTAATTCTATCCTAGTGTTTGACATGCAAGGCTGATAAGTTAGGTATCCCTAAGTGATTGGTAATCCAAGTAGGAACTTTCACTCGCAACTTGGTAAGTCTATGGGTGTGTGCTTTACTAACCCTTACGTTTACCCCAAATTAGTCATTGTGTCAATTGAGTTGGGTATTCGCCCTCACGTCAACCGATTAAAGTCAGACTATTAGATAGCAACAAATCCTTAACAAAATCTCTGTTGTTTAATCTTTTTATCATTCATTACCCCCTTGGTTAGGAAATTAGGAACGAGGCGAGTTCTAACGTTGCGCACTGCTAGAAAGACTTTTAGACAATAAGATTAACAATACATGAATAAACACTATTCAAGAATTACTTAGTTATTAGTCATACGTTGTAAATTATTCATGGTTCCCACAACCCTAGTTGTGGATTTAGTTACTCATGCTTGAGAATTCACAATTCATATTAGGGTTAAAGAAAAAATGAACTTACAATTAGAATAGATGAAAACCAAAATCTTGAATTGAAATTCAAAGTGCAAATTGCATAAACTAGCTTACGAAATTAAAGTGCCAAAGTGTTTGCAAATTAATCCCAAAAACCAAAAACAAAAGTCTCCAATATTGTCTAACCACCAAAAAATGGAAATAACAACTAATATTTATAGTATTTAAATCCTAAACCAACTAGAAAACGAAAATAAGGAAAATTAGTTCCGGACGCGGTTTTGACAGACGACAGGACCTACGGACCGTGGGTCGACCTACGTATGTGGGTCACCTCCGTCATTAAGGTACTGGAACTCAATCTTTTTGATCAAAATGACGGATGTGCAGGACGGTCCGCCATTCACTCTACATGGCGTCATTTGCCTCCGTGGTTCCACACTTGGTCAGACTTCCCTGAACTTCACCTATGCTGCATCACCTAAGGGTCGTCATTGGACCTACGATCTATGGTTGGCTTCGTCAGTTGTTGTTGCTGCCATTTCAGTCCATTTTCTTGTCAACTGCTTCTTAACCAATTTCCTGCAAAATATTACATAAAAACATTATATATAATAAAAAAAATAGCCCAAGACACACACAACCTCTAAGTGAAATGCATAAAAAATACCATAAGCTCACGATGTAGCACACAATCACTTTGGTACCCAATAAATAGGCTCTAAGCTTTTCAAACCCATATACAACAGCTAGTAACTTTTGCTTAGTGAAGCTGTAATTCTTTTGAGAACAATTCAAGGTTTTACTAACATAGTAAATGGGATGAAAGACCTTGTTTTTTCGTTTCCCAAGAACAACCCCTAGAGCCAACCCACTACCGTCGCACATCAATTCTAAAGGAAGATCCCAATCAGGTGTTATGATGATAGGGGCCAAGACAAGTTCTTCCTTCAACATCTTGAAAGCATTTAAACATGCATTATAAAAAAACAAATGCGCTTTCTTTCTCAGGAAGCTTGCACAATGGATAAACAATCTCCGAGAAATCTTTGATGAACTACCTATAGAATTAGACATGACCAAGTAAGCTCGTTAATCATTTTACCAACATTGGGGGAGGTAGTTTCTCGATTACTTGGATTTTGGCTAGATCAACTTAAATACCATCCCCTAAAATTTTGTGCCCAAGCACAATTCTTTCTTTCACCATAAACTGGAATTTTTCCCAATTAAGGACCAAGTTCGAATCTACACACTGTTTAAGCACTATCTCCAAATGCATCAAGCATTCTTCAAAAGAATATCCAACGACTGAAAAGTCTTCCATGAACACTTCCATTGAGTCCTCCACCATATTAGCGAATATTGATAACATACACCACTGATAGGTAGCCGGTGCATTATATAACCTAAAGGGCATTCTCTTGAAGCCGAATGTGCCATAAGGGATGTAAAAAAAAAATCTCTTGATCCTCCGGTGCAATGTAGATTTTTTGGTTATACCCAAAATATGTATCAAGAAAGCTATCTCATTGTGGATAATCGAGTGAATTTTATACCACCCCTTTCCAACAAGCCTATCAAGCATTTGATCAATAAATGGCATGCGGAAGTGATCTTTTTCGGTCCATGAATTAAGCATATGTAGTCCATATACACACATCACCCAGTAACGGGTTTGGTGGCAACAAGCTCACCGTTTTAATTTGGAACTATCGTGATACAACCCTTCTTAGGAACACATTGCACCAGACTTACCCATTAGTTGTCCGCAACTGGATAGATGACTCCCACATCTAACCATTTTATAATCTCCTTTTTACAACTTCTTGCATTGGAAAATTGAGCCACCTTTGGTGCTCAATGCTTGGCTTGTAATCTTCAGGCAAATTACTTTTGTGAGTGCATACACCCGGTGATATCCCCACAATGTTTGCAATTGACCACCCCAAGGCTCTAATGTGCCTCTTCAACACTATGATTAACAACTCTACTTGCCATTGTGTAAGATCATTTGAAATAATCACTGGAAGTGTGTTGTTGTCCCCCAAAAAGTCATATTTTAGATGAGGCGGGAGCTACTTCTATTCTAATTTTGGTGGCTCAATAATAGATCGTTTGGCCGGTGGAGCTTCTCGACTAGACAAATCAAGATCAAGCTTTGTTTGAAACGAAGTATGTGAGCCTACACCCACAAAATCAGCCATGACTTCATCATAGTCGCTAATTAAGGCTTGATCATAATTAAGTAATACTTGGGCCAATGAATCACACGATACGCTGCTTCTCCAATACTTTCCACAAGGTCATCAATCTGATCCAAGTGAGGTACAACGTGCATATCACTAGGATAGTTCATGAATTTATGTAACACCTCAGAATTTAGAAGTGCAGAAAAAGGTGTCAAATGGGAGGTCACCATCCCATGACTGAGCTATGGAACCCTTCATGGTGCCCCACACGGGCCATTAAGGGCACCACGGCTCGTGGTGGTGCTCGTGGCTACCTTCTAGTGTTTGCCAGAGAGGGCTCCCCTCCCACGAGCCCTGAGACGGCTCGTGGTGAGCCTCACGACCCGTAGTGGTGGCCGTGAAAGGGAGGCAGAACCCACCTCTAGGCTAGCCTCCTCCCACGAGCCCCCAGACGGCTCGTGAAGTGCTAGACGGCCTGTGAAAGTGGGCGTGTGGAAGGGCAGGACTTTCCTAGCCTCTGGTTTAGGGACCACGATTTCCCAGATGGCTCGTGGACCCCTAGGCAACTCGTGAAGCCCTCCATCTGGGGGCTTGCGTCAGTTGAAAGTCAGGGTCATTTGGGTCTTTTTCTAATTATTTTATCTTGATACTATGTAATTTTTCCCTACCTAAAACCCCTATATGAGTGATTTTAACCCCAAAATCAACATATTCAAGTCATTCTCTCAATTTACAAATGAAGAAGAAGTCTTCCTCTCAAAATATTTCCCTCTAGAAAAGCTTGAAGAAGAAGGGTTCCAAGTCAAGTCTCCAATTCCTCCATTGAAGTTAAGAAATTGGCATTCAGGTATGATAGTTTTCATCCATGGAAGTCTTTCCTTCATGGAGTTCCAAACTTCTCCAATTTGCAAAGTTAGAATTCCCCAATTGAGTTACTTCTATGTTATGGGTTCCTTTAATTATTGATTAAATTATGATCTCTTCTGCATGAATTGAGTTAATCTCATGTTTTTATGTTGATTCCCCATGAACCCATGTAATCCCCATGTTTTCCAAGTTATGATTATTGTTGACACCCAATTTCTGCCTAACATTTTCAAAATTCGTAAATTTTAAGTTTTATTAATTCAATAGTTCAAAATATATTTTCTTATAATTTTAAATAAGTTTGTCGATATTTATCTTTATTTTTCAAGAAATTAGGATTTTTTTTATCAGTTAATTTTAATTACATTTTTTTTTGTCAAAGTCGGTTGAATAGGTTCAAATATTTGTTTATTTTGATTAAATTATTATTTTTGTTAAAATGCATTTTTTTACATGTCATTACCATTTTTAATATTTATTTTATTCATTACATTTTTTTTAATATTCCTTTTGATATTTTGCACAGTCTAAAAATTTATTTAAATATAGATAAGATTTCATACACAGATATTTTATTAGCCGGTAGTTTTGACCCACGTTTTTAAGATAATGATATTGTACTATTGGTGGTTTTCAATTTCCTATTTAACCAATACCTTAGTCATTAAGATAAGGGTGGTGAATTAATTTTAAAATTTGGGGGTTCAATTTTCAGACTTTTTAATTTTTTTCTATTGTTAATTATATTTCTCCAGCGAACTTTCGCCGGAGCTCCGACCAGTCACCACCAAAATAAGACCCCACTGGTCAACCCATCCCTCTTCTCTCCTTTCTTCGCTTCACTGCCTATTCTCTTCTCCAACAATGCAACCACACCGAACAAAGGCAAGCAAAATTCAGGCACCCGGACTCCGGCGACCTCCAAACAACCAACAACCACAAGAAATGACCAAACAAATCCCTTTTAACCTTCTTCACACTTTTTTCCGGTGAGAAACAACCCAAACAGCAACCAAACGACCTCCAACACCACTACTCTCTCCTTCACTTTTCCGACTACACTAGTAACTACCAAAATACTAGCAGAAATCCAAAACCAGCCGTCCAACCACTAAATTTCCACTAAACCATGACCAAAAACCAGCTCCAAAAACAACCCCCAAAATCCCGACCAAAACTCAGCTGAAACAACCGCTCAAACCGAGCAACCACCGACCCCAAACTCGCCTGAAGCCACCATAAACAACCCAGAAATGACAGCAACCAAAGACACCACCACGAAACATGAAGCTCCGGCGAAAACAACTCCAAACAAGACTCAAACCGCACCAGTCCTATCCCCCTTCCCCTTTCACGTTTTCTTCTTCATTGTTACAGGTGTTTTGGCTCAAAATTGTTGCTCCGGTAGGAGCAGCAGCCATGGGAGCTCTGTCCAAACGAGTACAACCGGCAACCATGAACCACCACTGTCACACCGAAATAGGCCAGATCTAATTGGAAAAGAAACATTCCGGTAACTCTTATGTTGGTTACTTTTTTATTCTTAGCTTTTGTTTATTCCTTGTTACTTTATTTTTCATAATATTGGATTGTTTCTTGAGGGTTTTTAGTTTGTGTTTTATTTGTCTCTGATTTGGCTATTACCTGTAGGTTTATTTACGTGTTATCTTAATATTTTATTTAGTCACAGATGATGGTATATTTGCTTCAACTATATTTTGTTATTTCCTAATTTATAATTGCTCCTAATATTCATTTTGTGGGCTGTTCTATATTGATTTAACAGTAGTTGTTATTTTAATTTCTTATGTGGAGTTTTGTTGACTATGTCGTTAATTTTTGCAAATGTTAAAAAAATTTCAGCAACTTTATTTTGATTTTGGGATAACACGTGATGTTATTTATATATATATATATATATAATATATTTTTTTTGATTGTTGATGTTGCCATGGAATTATTCTTTTAGAGTTTGTTATTGTCTGTTTTGTCCATTTCATTATTTTGTTGTTTTTGTTATAAGTATTAATTAGTAAATGTTAAAATTGGTCAATAAAAAAATATCTCCATCGGTTTTGGAGGCCTCCCCAATATTAAAAATGGAAATTTAGTTTAAGTTTATATATATTGTATGTTAAAATTGGCCGATGAAGAAATTACCGTCGATTTCCAAGGCCTCCCATGTTAATAAGGTGGATTTTTATTTTTAAGTTATTTAATTCATTTATTTTTGTTCATATTTATTTAGTACTAACACTTTTACTAAATGTCTTTACAGGTATCCGGAGTTGCTTCCCATTGAAGCTGTTCGAATTATATTATTTATTCATTATTTTGTATATATCGATGTTAGGCAAACTTTAGGCCGTTTCTTATATTATTATTTTGTTTTATTACTTGTGTATATCACATGTTTATTATACTTGTATATTGTTTTATCTACTCCTCAATTTGAAAAAAAAATAACTCAGTCGGAACCCACAATTGTGGATTTCAAAGGATGCCTAACACCTTCCCTTCGGAATAACTTGAACCCCTTACCTAGAATCTCTTGGTTTCGTAGATCATTTAATTGGTTTCCTAGTTTTTCCTAAAATTAGGTGACGACTCCTTTAAAAATTGTTTATTCTTAAAATTCTTTTAAAATTCACTTAATTGATTATTTTTTGAGTCACCAGGACGTTTCTCCTTATTCGAATAAAGTAGGGATGTAAACAATTATATAATGTGGGTTTTGTATTATGAAAGAGAAGTTTATGAAATCAAGCATGATCTCATGAAATCTATGTAAATATTTTAAGGATGCTTTGATATTGAAGTATCAATGATGTGGTTATTGTTGTGTTGTTGAAAGGATTTGTCATATACACATGTAAGCATAATTTGTGAAAGGTTTTCTCACATTATAAGGGTTCTTAGGGTTGAAAGACTTTCTCACCTAAAATGAACCAATGTTGAGCTATTATAATGATGAAGCAAGAGGAGATTACCCATGCTCTCTAAGTGAAAGACAAAAGGCGATTACCCATGTCATATGATGTAAGGACAAGAAATGATTACCCATGTTCCTTTAAGAGCTAAGATGAATATGAATAAGAACTATTCTGTGGAAGTTAAGCTTAGAACCGAGTGGAAAAGTGGTGATTATCCATGTCCCATTAACTATGTACCAACATAGGATAGTCTAGATAGACATTAGCTAGTGGATCCACATAAACTAGAAGTTCATGGTCCTTACTGTGGCAAGTAGGACAACTCTTTTCGGTGTGGGAGACACCGGATTCCATGATGATAACTCTCATGCTCTTATATGTCAAGGCTACTTCCCATGAGCAAGATATGATGAACTAAGGTTACTTCAAGGAAGTATCTCAAACATGTTTTAAGATGATGATTATGTGCATTGACCATGTTTTACGACTTATGTTTTCTAATGGTCATTGGATTCTATGAAGGTATCTCTTTAGAGCAAAAGTTTTGTTCTTAGTTACAGATAACCAAGTAATTATTGTGGGGTCCATCCCCATGTGGTAATGTCGCATATTCCAATTTTACTAGGCTAAGATTAATTTCCTTAGAGCCAAAGTTTAATGACATGTTGAGGAGATTAAAACTAACTCCTGTAGCACATTTGGAAACCAAGTCTCCTTTGCCTATTTGAGGAGAGACAATTGTTCATTCTTAGACACACCAAAACAAAGGGAGAGAAAAGAAGAGTGAAGCATCACAAATGGAAATAGTTTGTGAGGAAAAATAGAGAGTGTGAGCGATGTTGTGGTGAGATAGGAAAATCAAAAGAGGGTTATTTATTTTGAGTGTGTAGTAGTCTTTTTAGTCATTACTCATACCTACAAGTGTAATCATCAAAACCAAAAATCATCAGTGCCCTTCTTAAGGAACAGAGGCCCTTGATCTTCAATTTCCAACATTTTTCTTCACGATCAACTCATTGGTTTGTTATTCCTTATACTCCAAACTTGCAACAAGAGCATCTTATTTGAAGATGTAGCTAAAAAGAGACCATCGAAGATATAATGAAAGAAAATAATTTTTCTGGGCAATGGTACAACTAGAATGAATGATGCGAGTTTCACAAATTTTATGCTCAATTGATTACTGATTACAGAATACGGAAGTATCTGTCTTTTTAGTGGACGTGATGATTCTCTTTCCAGACGATATTCTGATAAATTTCCCTTATGATTGATAAGTAGCTTGACATTGCACTTCAGAAATATCGCCTTTAGAGTTTCTTACTATCCATTACCTATTTTTAAAGTCGTTGCATAACATGTAACAACTCTTTTGGACCACTTACAAACAATTTTGGTATAGTTGTAAAAAAGTATAGTTGTAACACACACTAGAACAATTTTCTAAAGTTGGTAACTTTCAGAACTTTCATTTAAACATGTAACTTCCTATTTATAAAATTAATTTCACCATTTAATAGTATTTATTTATCCTTATTGATGCTTGAGCTATTAAAGAGAAGACACTTCTATTTACATATTTATACTCTCAACACATCTCCTTATGCTCGAGACTAGCACTGAGAGTTGAATCTTCCCCAACAGAAAATAAGACATGAATTCTATCCACTAAACATGATACAATCTAGAAATATTAGAGAGGTCATAGTCTTATAGGAGATCAGTCCACCTATGATGCCTCAAATTAAGGTCCTTCTGATTCATAATATATTGTAAACTGGTGTTATCAGTATACATCTCACATCAAACCCTATATAAGTAATACCTCCAAATCTTACGCACAAAAACTACTGCCGCCAACTCCAACTCATGAGTGGGATAGTTCCGCTTGAGCACCTTAAACTACCTCAATGCATAAGAAATAACACGACCCTTCTCCATTAATAAACAACATAAACCTACACCAGATATGTCGTAATACACAATGACAATGTTATCCCTCAACTAGAAGATTCATAATAAGAGAGGTAGTAAGCAACTCCTGGAGCTTCTAAAACCTCAACTCATATTGATCTTACCACTAAAAAGGAACATTAAGGCTAGAAAACCGAGTCAATAGTGTTGCAATCTATGAGAAACCCTCCACAAACTATTTGTAATAGCAAGCTAACCCGACGAAGCTTTGAACCTCTTTTGCTGAAGTGACCCTAGCCTACTCACTAATAGCTTCAATCTTTGTTGGATCGATCATAATGTCATCATTTGAAACCATGTGCCAAGAGAATACTATAGACTCAAGATAGAACTCACACTTTGAGAACTTGACGTAAAGTGGCTGATATCTTAAAGTCTGGAGCATCATCCTTAAATCTTGCTCATGCTCCTTCCTAATCCTTGAGGATACTAGGATGTCAATACTGAAAACTATTAATAAAGAGTCTATATAAGGCCTGAACACATGCATTATCAATTTCATGAATGTCGATAGGGCATTGTTCAACCCAAGACATCACTAGGAATGCATAATAATCAAAATGAGTCCTTAAAGTTGTCTTAGGGATGTTCATTGCCCTAATCCTTAATTTATTATAATTAGATCAAAAAAAATCTTATAGAACACTACGACACCCTAAAGTTGATCAAATAGATCGTCGATATGAGGCATGGGGTACCGATTCTTCACAGTCATCTTGTTCAAATACCTATAATTGATACACATGAATAGAGATCCATCATTATTCTTCACAAATATAATTAGGAACCCCAAGGCGAAACACTCAGTTGAATGAATCCATTGCCCAAGAGATCCAAAAGTTGACCAGTAAGCTTGTTGAGCTCTAGAGGGTATATACACTAAGGTGTAATAGGTATAGGACTAGTTTTTAGCTTGATTTCAATAGAAAATTCAATATCATGCTCCGGAGGTGTCACACCCCGAGGCTACCCCTGGACACGGACACGGACACGGGACCAAGGATCACGAGTGACCCCAAGCTAACCCTGCTGGCATATCATAAGCATACTAAGATAATTGAAATGAGAAAATAATTTGTGGAAGCTTAAAACATGATGTAAACTAAAATGATGTGGAATACCCAATACTATCTGAATAAATAATCTGTGAGTTTAATGACAACTGAAATTTCAAAATCCAAAGCTAAAATTGAATCTAACTATGTCTAAAATAAAGCCTCTAACTCACTAGATATACTGGGACATGCCCCAGCTAAATCTAGAAAAACTGAAAGTAAAGGAAACATGTTTGTCGTCCTCGAAGAATGAGGACTCACCACTGATGCTGTTGAACTGAAGATCGAGAATCGCTCTATGCGGGATCTGAATGCTAAGGACCTGAACCTACATCACGAGAAGATGTAGCGCAAAGTATGCATCAGTACTTGAAAGGTACTGAGAATGCATGATAGAGTAAAGCTGAACAATATACATAACTGAACAAAAAATATAACTGAGCAATGATATAAGATGAACATGACACCATACAGAAAATACTGAACATGAATTAACTGAATGCAATGACCAAGTTTATACATGCTGAAATTGAATACTGAACTGTAACTGGTACCCTGGTCAATGCACTAGAATCTGATTGTGGGAGCTACTAATAACCGACACAAAACCACATGAGCTAAATGTGAATTCCGATGTATACGCCCCATCGAGAGGACTCAATATACCCTGCCAGAGGTATAAAAGCATGACTTGCGTGATCACTAGACTGATGCCCACAAAGGGGACTGATAACCTACGGGGGAATGAACTTTTAGGACTATGAGGGTGATTGACCCTAGTCCAACTCGGTATAAAGCCTACTCCCAACTGAATATGTGTAAATTATAACATACTGAAGTAAACTGGATAGCTCAATAATCTAACATGCAAATATGAAAAAGCAACATTTATTTCTGATAATGAAACATTCAAAAACTGAGGCATGTATATATGTTTATCTGTCCTAGCTAATGTAATTCATGAACTAAAAGAACTACATAACTAGGGTTCTGAGTTTATGCAAGAATCGATGCAATAACAATAGTATGACATGATAATCTTATTAGGAGCGTTAAAATAACTAAATCATAGTAATCTGCTGAAATTCTAGAAACCTTAGGTTTAGATAATATGGAGGAAATCAAGAATCTGACTGAATTCTAGGGACCCAATGGGTGAAAGGAACTCACTAGTGAAATCCCACATACCTGGCGACGAAATTCATGGAGAAATCTTTCGATTTTGGAACGGATGAAAACCTTGTTGCATTTTCTTGAAGGACTGCTTGACTTTTCTCTCTATTTTGCTCTAAGTTTTGCTTGATTTTGGTGAATGAATGATTAGTGTAAGTTCTAATTAAGTGACTTGGCTTAAACTGACCAAAACTACATAGTTTAGGTGTCCAACGCATAGCGGAAAATACCAAAATGACCCTATTTAAAAATCTGACGCACCTGACCACGACCCCATTGATGGACCGTCAAAGGGGCCACAGACCGTTGAGCTGGTCGTGGTCCTTGGTCCAGCAGATGCTGAGTTTGGGTGGTTAGACCACGAGCCCTACCACGACCCGTGTGAAGGACCACATATCGTGAAGGTCGGCGTGGTTCTTTACTTGGGTTGGTGGTCTGCTGGCTCAGGTCTACGGACCCTTCCATGACCCGTAATCAAGACCACGGCTCGTGGAGGGCTCTGTGGTCTACTAGAAGGTGCTGAGTCCATGGGACAGGTTATCAAATCGTGGTCTATCTTACGGTCCGTGAACCCTGCCATGGTTCACTGGTGCAGGTGTATTTCTGCTGCATTTTCTAAGTCTGGTTTCTGAGGTGTTACAAGGGGAAGGCCAAGTAGATTGGTAGGAAAGACATCCACAAATTTATGCATAATAGGGATTGAATATACTGTAGGGCCCTCCCTTCTAACATCCTGCACATATACAAAATAAGATAAACACCCACTAGATACCAAGCACCTGAACATAAGAAACAATCTAGTTACACAACCAGAAGGATTAGACCACTGGTAGCTCACACTTTGTCGAGTCAATCTGGTCAAAGGAGATGCAATAGTGTAAAATCTCCTAACAAATCATCTATAATAGCAAAGTCCCATAAAAACTCTGAATCTCAGTAACTAAACTAGGCGTGGTCCAACCTCTTACTGCCTCAATCTTGTCCAGATCCACCCGAATACCCTTCTTGGATACCACCTGTCCCAAAAATTCAACAAAATCAAGCCAAAACTTGCACTTTGAGTATTTGGCATATAACTTCTCTTCCCTTAATCTTTGGAGCACAATCCTCAAATGTCGATCATGGTCTACCTTAGTCTTGGAGTACAGGAAGATGTCACCAATGAATATTATCATAAAGGAATCAAAATACGATCGGTACACACCATTGATCAATACCATGAACACTACAGTGGCATTAGTCAAATAAAAAACCATCACTAGAAACTCATAGTGCCCATAATTAGTTCTGAAAGCTATTTTTTGGATATCCAATGCCATAATCTAGGGCTGATGATAGTAAGACCTCAAATTGATCTTAGAAACCAAAGATGCCCTAGAAGCTGATCAAATAAGTCATCAATACGAGGATGAGGATAGTTGTTCTTTACTGTCACCTTGTTCAATTGTCGATAATCAATACACCTTCTCATGGTTCCATCCTTCTTACTGACAAACAAAACAGGAGAAACCCACGTAGAAACACTAGTACAAATGAACCCTTTACTCAACAATCGTTGAGCTCGAATGAATGAGATAAACTTTCTAGGATAAGAACCACTAGAACACAGTCATTCAACTCTCGAGACACCCAACGTTAATAAGGTCACAATCTTAGAATAAAAATCAAGAATAACATGATGATGGGAGAGCCAATCCATATCAAAGATAATATCAAAGTCTACAATCCCTAAAAGTATCAAGTATACCAAGTATCATACCCAACCAAGGTATAAGATAGGATCGATACAATCAATCCACCACCAAAGACTAACCAACAGGGCTAGAAAAATTAATCAGGCATATGCATGCTATCAAACATCATATCAAATCCAATAGAAAAATAGGTAGACAAATATGAAAAGGTAGACCTTGAATCAAAAAGTACATACATACATGTTAATAGCAAATTGGGACGATATATGTAATCACTGCATCAAAAGTCTTGGCTTCACGCCTCCATAAAAATGTATAACACTATCCCTCTCGACCGCATATGGTCTGAGTAGAACCCCAACCTCTACTCTTTAGAGTTGTAGCACCACTACCAGAAGCCCTGCCTCCTCTATCGAGCTGACCTCTTCCCCGACCCCTAGCCGGAGGCACTGAATCTGTAGTTGGAGTAGCTGAATAAGTACGCTGGGTCCTGAGTCAATCTGCAAAGGAAATTGCTGAATAATATGACCTGGATATCGATACCTATAACAAGAGCTCGATACAGGTAAATGTTGTTATGAACCAAATGAGCTACCACTGCCAAATCGGTTAGAACCATATGATCCTCAAGTTATCTTCCCATTCTCGACTGTTTACATGGATGCATGAATAAGCCCGAGACACTGAAAGAAGCTACTACCTTCATATGAACCTCTACCTTTAGATGATGCACCAAAAAACTGACTTGATGATGGGGCCCTCTTGGGGTACCCAAAATCTTCCATAACCATCAACACTGCTTTCTTAATGGACTAACAATAGACTGGTAGGATTCCCTCTCTCTGGCTACTCTGAACATACAAGACATGGTGGAGAAAGTCAACCCTCTCATAAATCTGGAAATTCTCTCCACCTCATTCAGAAGAATAGTCATGGTGAGCCTGGGTAGCTCATAGAAATGAGCTTCGTATTCAGTCATAGACAAATTTTAATATCTCAAGCACTCAAACCTGAATTGACTCTTCTCTCTCAACCTCCAAGGGATGAAGCATTCCTGGAAAGAATAGGAGAATGTATTCCACTCTGCTGGAAGAGATCAAATTGGTCTAGACATCAGAGTAGTCCTCCACCACTCTCTAGAGGGTTCAAAAAGTAGAAGCGCATTAAAATGAATACGACAAGCATCCACTATACCTATTGCCTTAAGCGTCTCATGCCACAAAGTTAGAACTCGTGAACATTCTCGCTCTTTACACCCTGAAGCTGGGTGGTTTCATCTTCTGAAACCTCTGATAACATTATTGATCAACTGTTGTCAGTTTAATCTCTGGAGAAATCTGTGCACCAATATTCGGTGCAGGAACCGTAGGTGGCCGACACACCTGATCAAGAATAATCAGAGCCTCATGTTACTGACCTGGGGTCTACGCCCCTACCCTTATATAAGAACCCTGTGGTGTATCTATCGTGCACTATTGAGAGAAGTTATTTAACACACCCAGGATCCTCAAAAAAGTATCCTAAAATGACGGAGCTGTAAAATTAAGAGGAATGTGGTCCTCAGCAACCTCAACTGTGGCTCTAGAGAGACCCCTTTAGATCGGCCTCTAGGTCGTGCCGCTTTAGAGGCACAACCTCTAGTTGGTGTTACTCTACGAGCAGGACCTGAAGATTAGGCTCTACTTCTATCCCTAGCTAGGGTCTCAATAACTGCCTTAGGACTTCCCCTTATCTACCGTTGGAAACAGAAGCTCTGGTCCTCGAGATCTCCCTACACAACACGCGGAAACTCAACACTTGAGGATAACTATGTATGAAAAGAAAGAACCAAAAAAAAGATATTTTCCTAACCATCTTCATAGCCTCTCAAAAATAAGTGTAGACGTCTCTGTACAATTCCTCGAGACTCTAATTAGACTTGAGTTGTACATATATGAGACCTATGAACCTGGGGCTCTGATACCATTTGTCACGACTCAAAAATAAATGTAATGACACTTGTTTATTCCCACCAAAAAAAGTCAGCCTCAACCTAACGAAATGAAGGATATGTGAAAAATAAAATAAGAACAAGATAAAACTGAAAAGCTTATTCATTTTATTACAACCCTAAAAACCTGGTTGTCACGTCTACACCCTCTAATATATAAAGCGGGGAAATAAAAGATAAATACAAGTCTCAATGTCTTTGTTTCTCAAATAGAACAAAACATAAAATAAGGAACAAGAGGGCATGCAAGGATGGCAATCAATTACCTCTCAAAAGTCATTTGACAAGCCTCGGAAATAGGAGAAAAAGAAAATCAATCACACGATACTAGGCCCGAAATCTACAAAAGTGTAGAAGCGAGAAATGAATACTAACCATCACGGTACTCATCAAGTAACCTATAAACAAGGCAAACTAGCTAGAAATCAAGTACTCGTTTCATCCTATCCGAACCTCCTTAAACTACAACTTGCTTAAAAATTAGGCAAACCTAATAGTTTCACAATAAAAAATTCACAAGGCTTAATCACACAGTCCAATAGCCACAATTCAACAACAAACATGTATCAAGCATGCCAATTCCAAGTAAGAAGTAGATAAATCACAAGTATCAAAAAAGAACAATCACAAATAACAAAATGCATCAAATCACAATAGTCAACTCTTGCCGGAACAATTTCCCTTAGGCACAATAACACTAGCCAAAATCATTTTCCTTCAGCTTTATATCACATTACTTGCCAGAATCATTTCCCTTCAGCGCATTATCACTAGATGAAACCATTTCCTTTCGGCTTTATATCATATCACTAACAAGAACCATTTTCCTTCAGATTTATATCACATGTCTCATCACGGTGTACAACAATCAATGCAAATGAGCAATTTTACACTATAACGAATAAATAAAAACTCAAGAGATTCAAGTCCACATTAACGTTATCAAAGAATTTCATCAATCAACCAAATCGCTTCCGGAACAAGGCAATTCACAAATCATTATGATCAACATGTTGCCTTTTTCACCTTATTAACATTAATCTCCAGTACACTCAATGAAGGAAAAAACACTATTTTACTAGATTTACATGGTTTATAAGATCACTTGCCTTAATTCAATCAAATAGTCAATTCAAGACTTGAGCCTTCGCTTTGCAAAAAATGTCCGAAGTCATACAATCTAATTCAATTAAGTAATCACTATAAGATTATGGAAATAATAATACCCTTATTATACTCTTTGAGAAATGGGTCGATCAACTCAAAAATCAAATTCCAAACAAAAGGTTTGAATCCAAAAATCTTTACTTCAAAATATTTCTCAAGCCATTTATTACTCATTGGTCAACACTATTTCAAAAAAAAAAGGAATCAAAATTAGTTCACAATCACCATTTTTGTTTAGAACTCAAGTTCTTGAAAAACCTTGCAACTTGCCAAACAAAATCTCATGTTTGTTGATAAAATCCACAAATGATATAAAGGAATTGAAGTTTTAGGGTCACAAAAGCGTAAAAAAGTGATTTAGCACAAGATATCTCTTTGAAAATTGAAAATGGGGGTTAAAGCCCAAAGTTTCTACTGAAAATCCCCTCTCAATGTCGCAAAAGCGACAACACTGAAAAATATTGACTTCGCATTCATCAACTGAGTTTGGCTTTCATGAAGGGCGCAAAAGCAAAAAATTCATCGCGAAAGTGAGGGTTAGGCCTGGGGCACCTTTTGTGATTTTGAAATGGTCTTCGCTAACACGACTATCACGATTGCGAAGACCTCTTCGTGATTGTGAGACTTGTAGAAACTAGAACACAACCAACACCTTAAACATTTAAAGGAACTCCGAGATTTTTTCAGAACCCTGTACATACAAATTATATATGAAAGTTAACTATACTGGACATTTCATAATTAATGGAACAGTTGAAACACGAATCCAAGGTCTCCTTGACACGAAACTCATGAAAGTAACAAGAAACTTACATAACGCCTAAAAATACTAAATCAAGCTCATGACCTCTGAAAAATCAACCAAGACCTCATTTATTCCTAAAATTATCCTCTGATGCAACAAAACTCTCAAAATTTGGATCTGAGCATCTGAATCGTAAATGTTGACCAAAGTTAACCCAAACCTAAAATTTCAAAAAATTCTAAGTTTGGACCTCTAATCTTCCAAAAGATACTGAATCAAAAACTGAAAACTCTCTTAAACTGATTCCACATCTCGGGACTAATGGAATTGACAAAATTCAACACTCAAAACTCCAAAAGATACCAAAACCACTTTTAAGAAACGTAAGCCTTAAAAAAAATTAAAATTTTACAAAATTCTCAACCTTCTACTCAAAGTTTAAAACTAACTTTAAAAACTCAATAAAAAAATAACTGAGGGTCAGTATCACGAGGGGTAAATGGTAATTTTACCAAAATTTTCAAAAATGACCAATCGGTCATTACACTTTTTTATGTTTATCAACACGTGCTGAATAGTTTACAACAAGTAATATTTTTATGTTTAAATGATACATGAAGATAAGGTTGAAGGGTTATAATTGAATAAGAATGAAATGAAGTGTCAAAATGAAAACTAAAAGTAAGTCAAAAGGGTTGTGTATGTATATGTCCAACCAACTTGATAACTTCATGAAATATGTATTAGATACATGAAGTATGTATCAAATACATAATAGATACATGTAAAAAAACCTTATCAGATACCAATAGATAAATGTTGGATACTTATCACATACATGTTGGATACATTACAAATACATGAAGTACGTTTTTGATCTATGAAGTATGTATCAGTTTTAATGTATAATGATAAGTTGATAACAATGTCAGAAACACCACCTTAGTGAGTACTAGTAACAATAAGCACAAAATATTACATGCAATAGGATGTTCTCAAGTGAAATTCAAATCAAAAGAAGGTCGATTTAGATAGTTTCTTGATGGTCTATTGTACCTCTATTAACAATCATTGTAATGTTTCATATTTTTATGAATTTGCGTTTAATTATGAAATGGTAGTCCTACCTTTCCCTTAGCATCTTTATACTTAAATTATATTTTGGGAATGGTTACTGTAGTCCACAATGTGATCAGGTGAGTTTTGGTGATTTTGACCCTTTTTTAGTTGAATTATATTGGTATGGTTGACTTTGGTCAACAATTTGAGTTTTGAGCATTGGATGGAATTCTGTAAGTTCCATCGTATCTAGAACGTCGAGTTTGAGCAAGTAAGGTGGTTGGTAACATTTCTAAGGCCTTAGGTTGAGTTTTGGGTTAGAAGGTGAGTATAAAGCCTTGAGAGAGGTCCGGGAGGGTATTTATATCATAACAATGTTTTTTCGTATAGCTGACAATTCCATAATCTGAATTGTCCAATTTAATGGGATAACATATTTGGTTTATTTTTATCGGATCCCAAAAAAATCCCAAGGCCCATTCATAGACTTTGGTAAGATAGAAAAAAATTGTGTTATTGACCGCGATCAATGTGCGGTCAACAATCAAAGGTAGTCAATAGAAAGTTAACTACCATTTTCTTTGGAAAAATAATCCCCTTTCTTCCCATTTCACTCTCTTTCACCAATTTTTTCATATTGGGAGCTTGGGTGGGATACTTTGGAAGCATTTTCTTAAGAAAAACTTGTGCGGGTAGGTCCATTTATCGATTTTATATTGTGTTCGTTGAATTTCATCCTCCAAAACACTTGAAAAATAAGATTTCAAATATGGGTGTTGGTTTTTTTTCCCAAATTGAAAAATGAGTAGTTTCTTGATTTCGGGCTCGATTTTTCTTGTTTTTAATGGGCATTTGATCCATGAACTCCTCTTCACTTGTAGAACTTGATTTTTAGCTAAAAATTTTATTTTGTCCTTTCGATTTCTGAAGTGGTTTCCATACTATTTTACCCCTGTTTTGAATCCTATCAATATGTGTATGATAGGACTCCATTTGATGAACTATTTCTATTTTTGATAGTTAAGGATCATTCCGCAATCGGATGGTTGAGAAAGTGCTCTGATAGAGTTGTTCGAGTGAAGTTTTAGTACTGAGATAGGTTTTGCTATCCCTCTTTTAGACTGAGATGAGTAATTAATATGTTCTTAGGAAGTCAACTGCGAAATGAGTTGTTTGTATGTTTTAGAAGTTGGTAAGTGTTGATCTCCCTATTTTAATTTGTATGATGCCTTATTGTGATGTTTAGCCTTTGTGGAGGCTTGTGTGATACTGTTAACTATTGTGGGAAGTCTGTGATATTTGAGTAATTACTCGAGTGAGGGGCTGTGTAACTTATATTGTTTTTGACATTGAAATGCCTGAGTTGGGGGTCTTAGTCAATTGTTAAACCATCTTAAAAGGAATGAAATGTTTTTTTAAGTTGTGAAGGTTGGGTTTAAATTGTATTCTCTGCTATCCCTATCATTTGAGAATATGTTTCATGACTCGTTGAGTTTGGGAACTTGATACTACTTGAAATCCTTGATGAACTATTTATACCTTTGTGTTGTGATGCATTCATCATTATACAACATATCGTTATTATGGTTCATGGAAATGTGAGAAAGTGTAGAGATACTATATATCTTCTTTAGAAAGAAAATGTGACACCTTGCTTATATCATTGACCCTGAGCTAGGTGGAAAATTGATGAGATATTGAGATTATGAGATTGGTATATGGACTACGAGTCCCTTATGGGTCCTTGTCTAGAAGTTAAATGCTCATTTACATGTTGTGTTGTTTTCCTTGTTTACTGGTACCCTTTATGTGTTTTCTTTATTTACATCATTCAATATAATTGGCTTCACCGATGCCGAAATGTGACTTTTTTGTGTGCAGGTGAAAGCGTTTCATAGTTTATTTTTAAGTATGCTTAGTTTCTTATACTTAGTTAGTCCAACCTATTGAGTACATGTGGATTGTACTCACACACTACTTATGTAATCCCTTTGATGCAGATCCTAGTCAGGGTTAGCCTCGTAGTAGTAGATTAGATCCATCAGAGTTCTCTCTTTCGAAGGTGTGGTGAGATCCTACTTTATGGATTGCCATTAGTCTCCATCTATCATTTAAATACTTTTACTTTCTTTTTGAAGCCTTAATATGTATTTCAGATTCTAAATATGTATTAGATGCTCTTTATACTTATGCTACCAGATTTTAGGATATTTTTTGCTATTTCTCCTATTGTTTGTGGCCTAATTTCCCTTTGGGAGTCCTATATGTGTAATTCTTTTGGCTTACACACAATTTTGGGGTTCTCGGGGTGTGTGCTATCATGATCTCAACTTTTGGATTATGACAAATTGGTATTAGAATGCTAGGTTCACCGGTTTCATAAGTTAAAGAGCAAGTTGTCTAGGAGAGTCATGCAGATTGGTACGTAGATTTCTGTACTCATTTTCTAGAAGTTAAAAGATACCTAGCAGGATAAATTCCTTTCCTTTGATTCTCTTTGTGTGAATTATTCATATTAAGTGTTGCATACCTCTGATCTATCCTCTCTATGCAGATGGCAAAGACTAGAGCTAGTACTTTAGAGGAAAAGGCTGTACCTGTTACCTGAGCCCCAGACTGTGGGTGAGGTAGGAGATGCAGTGGAGTTAAAAGTTGTGGCCAAGCGAGAGAAGTAGCACATTCTCGATCATGAGATAGGGAGGCATCGCCTGAGCCTCTGTATGAGCATGATGATGTTATTGAGTAGCATATTGAGGAGAAGGGACGAGCCCAACCCCCTTAAGTTGTGGACATTAGTCTAATGCTTTATTAGTTGATCTTTAAGTTATTGGCTAGATTGGATATTGTCCCTCATTCAGGTGTTATTCCAAGTACTTTAAGTTCTCCTATTATAGTTAGTACACATCTCTAGTTCTGGGGCCAGTGTGGGTTTTCAAACTCCTGGTTTGTTTTCTGTACCTTCTGTTGCACCTCCAAGATGTGCAGCTACACCTATTTCTGCTAGTGCGGCCATATCTATTGCCAAGTAGAAGAGTTTTGAATGATTTGTTAGATTGGGACCTCCCAGGTTTAATGGTACAGATGGAGAGAAGGCTTATGACTTATTGACTGCGTGCCAGGACAGGTTGTTCAACTTAGGTATTTTAGAGGCTCATGAGGTGTCTTACACTTCTTATCAATTTTGAGGAGTGGTAGAGATCATTTCTTTCTCGTAGGCCCATTGGTTCTCTTTTTATGGGTTGGGAGAGGTTTATTAAGGTGTTCCTTCAGAGTTTTGTGCCCTACAACCTTTGAGAACAGCACATGAATGAGTTTGACATATTGGAGCAGGGCTCTTTATTAGTTTCTGAGTATGAGGCTCGTTTCCATGAGTTGTCCCGCTATGCCATATTGAGTATTCCCACAGAGTTTTAACAGATCCATAAGTTGGTAAAGCAGTTCTCCAGTTATCTTTCCACTTAGTTGAGGATGTCTTATACTCCGGTATGGTATAGGACAGTTCTGGTAGCGTGGGCGAGACGTTGTATCATCACATATTTCATAGTGATGGTTGTCTGTCACGACCCGGGAGCACCCCGTAGTCGTAACCTGCGTACTCGACCTCGAAGAGGTCTAATACAAGCCTCTTAGCATTCATTCATCGCATAGACACCAAAACCATAAGGAATTAAAAACTTTCTTCACACACGAAGATACTTTCATTAAATAGCAAGCGGAAGACTTTCTAG